>JAANSQ010001489.1:0-14958 GCA_036850885.1 Lepidocyrtinus dapeste
CAACAAGCGTCGCAAGGAGGAGGATAATTTTCACTACCGCAAATTCCATCATAGCCTCGGAGAAATATGTCAATGTCGTCCTTCAAAATGGGCGCTTGGATTGAGGTCTGAGTTTTTCTAAACTCGGCGTGATCACCGTCCCATGGTCCGAGTCTTCCTGGACGCTCCCATGGCTTAGACTTGTAACAATAACGCCAGCCGTCCATGGCTTGTTTCTCCTACAGAATCAAATCAAAGTTTTATGCTAAAGCAATAAAATTGATTTTTAAAGGGATTTTGTTGGTAAACTTACCCTGATGAATAGTCTATCCCTCCATTGATCCTGTTCGAAGGTCTTCGTACAGAAACGATTACAGAATGGAGCGTAACAGTGGTTCATGATCGTTTGAAATCGGGGCGTTTGCGTAGTCTGGCCTCGATTTGCTCCTCGAGTGTATTGCGGCTCCACGTTGCATTTATACGGATCCAGGCATCCTGATCGAAATTGGAGCAAACTATTTTAATCCCTGTAAGGACCCTATGTCCTAATTTACGGTAAGTTAGAAATTACCGCATTGACCAAACCGATATCCTGTAGCTGCCTGTAGGAATCCACCAGAACTACAGTCCTCCGGGCAGACATCAGTCAGAACCGCCCGGGGACTCATGTTTACACAAGGGTCCAGGAACAAACGGTTCGTTTGTTGGCCATAGGTCGTTCCAAACTTGTACTTGAACTGTGGCACATATCCCATGTAACCTGGGATCATATGCGGTTCCGGAGTCATCCGGGGTGTATTGTTCGGAATACAAGCACATTCCATTTTGTCTAGAGTCTATTAAAAACGGGTACTACAATATGCAACCTGTATCGCAAAACACTACTAGAAAGCGGCGACCAAGTTTGAGTTCAAAGTTCAATGCCAAAAGGGGTAAAGTGTGGGTTTTGGAAAAGAAAAAGTTTAGGAAATATCAAACGGGCCGAATAAAAATTGTAAATGACGATGAAAAATATATTTTGCAAGAATTATCATGATTCCAAACAGAATCAAATTACATTTCATTTTATGGTCATCTCTTATCCTTGACAACTAGGTTGCGAGTCCCTCCATATCGATATCGATTCAAAGAGTCGAGTTTCCGCAGGTTACGGAAGCTAAAAGGCTACACGTGCATTTGAGAGTCTGACCTGACACGCTTGATATTTCTCGAAAATTCCTCGTTTCTGGTTCAATTAAAATTCAAAAAGAGAAACAAGCCTTTTAGCACTGTTTGGAGTACACTTGCCAAAAAATACTCTCCCCACTTCATCTGTTTCCAATTGACAAATTTAAGAGCATGACGTGTACTTTTACAGACACGACACGACAGTGACAGCGACGCATAATTACTGCTCGTGTTTCACACTTCTAAACTCATGTCAGTCACAGTCATGTTCCCGTGTCGAGATCGTACCTCTTAAACTTATTCCTTTACATTACCTGCTCCGAAACGGATGTTTTCATTTAAGACATGGCACGATATCCTTTCACGTTTTCAAGAGCGTAGGTAATTTTAGATTTTTAAGTCTGATGTGTTACATGATGTTGATGCTAAGATTTGATGAGCAATGACAAGGACAGGGTTGAAGGTTACCAATTGGTTAGAGTTTTCAGAAATTATGCGAATTTTTAGACTGGAAGCTTACACACTTTGAAAGCCTAAGAAGGATTTAGACCGAGTCGTAAAATAATTTACAATTTGTAATTTCGGGAGTAAACATGGAAAAATCTAGAAATGTTAGTAAACTTCCGCATATTTGGGGAATATTCTAGAACTTACATTAGAATTTCTAGTAGCTTCATTTCCTTCAAAAAGCATGAACCAAGTAGCATTATTTTTCTGGGGTGGAATGAGATTTCGAAATTAGCCTTTAATTTTTTATGTAAATCGCTTGTTTATCAAGTAGAGTCAAGCTTTGCACATTAAACATCGTTATCTTGTTCTCATGCCATACTAATTTATCTTCCAGTTGATAATACCGGTTCGGAGAAATATTTACCCTAATAACGCTCAACCCTATCAGCAAGTGCTTTTCCATCAAAAATGCATTCCAATCTCCGATGAGTAACATGAGAAGGAGTCGAGCCGAATGAAGAAGACTAAAAGGTGAATCATTTCACTTCCCTGAGGAAACCCTAACCAACCTAAACCTAAACGTAACTAGATAGATTAGACATAATAAATTACTCAAACCACGTCGTCGCCCAATAGACCACTACTAGAGTATTATTACCATCATTAAAAGGTCAGCGAAATGCCATTTCGGGGGAAATGGATTGAAAAGATATATGGCATTACTGACTCAAGGACTCTTATCATATCTATTACGGCCTTAATGATACAGGAGTCGTCCTATCAAACAAGCCAAATCTAATCTAAAAAAAAGGCTCTAGAATATAATGAGCTTCTTTCTGTGTCTGAGGTTCAGCTCGAGCTGAATAGTTTAGTCAGTGAATCCTGCAGAACGGTACAAGTGAAAGTGCATTAAGGGAAATGGACCAAGAAAACTGTTTTCCCTGAAACGAGAAAATTATAGGGTGTTTAGTAGATAATGCTTCAAGCTATATATTGACTTTGGAATGTCTGTCCGTAGGTAAATACATTGGGAATGGGATTGAGAGATGATTGAGAAGCTCCAAAGTGACATTAAAATAAGGCTTTCTCGACTATAGTAATGCTGTTTATCCTACACTAATGATACCATATGGGCGATGATGGTGGTGATATTTAATTATAACTTTTGGCATTAGGTAACGCCTCCATATGATTTAGAAACGATTACGAAATTAATTAATGAAAGCAGATAACAATTGTCTCAGGATTTCATTGTTGAAGATTCGAATGTTGCCTTTCTGATTCAATGATCACTGGTCATTGAGGTTTTAACTTGTAACCCTTCAATTTTATTTAGCTACGTGTCTATTGCTTGTAACAATTCTTCTTTCTTCCATAAAACTACCAAATCTATTCTAGTTAACGTAACCAGAAACCCAAGAACTACAAAAATCAGCTCACACCACCCAGCCCAACTTCAACAACACATCATCATTATCCTAATGAAGCAGAATGTGCTGCAGTCCAAAACCAAAGCCCCTCCTAAACATAATCAAAATTATCAACGTGACATTTTCAATATATCACCCGATCCGTATTCAATTACAATCTTACTGTCTTGCGTCTCTGACAAAAGTGTAAAGGCTGTGGGGTAATCCTATCATCTTTTAAAATTATGACAATAGTTGACCTCGCTCGTGTAGTAAAAATCTAATGATACAGTAACATAATTTGGATTTTAGTTTAGCCTTGATAATTTGATATGAAATTCATGATTTTGATTCTGATCGATATCATACGATGATAGAGACTATTTGGAAAATTTTAAGTCGCCCCAGTTTAATTTTAAGATCCTCTTTTTCTAAACTTATTTACTTACCCTTGCTATTCAAGCCAAGAAAAATTTTTGCACAAAGCAAATAAACGAAAGGAAACCACCTACATGCATTACATACATATCAAACCAATATTTCTTGGCACACGAGTGTCTTTTCTCTGAAAGAAAAACAAAAAAAATATCATCGTAGAAAAACCAAAGATGTAATTCCATATCCTCCCAAATTCCAAATTTTCCTTAGTCTAAATATTGTACTACATTTGTAAGATATTTCTCTTTAATAAAAAAATCAGGTTGCGTTAATTTTCCAATATAGGCCATCAACATATCATATCTTTGCCCGTTTCATTGAGCCCGAGTTGGGTCCGAGGAAGCAAAACAAAAATCTTCATTTCCCAAATGGACAGAATGAGAGGCAGATAGACAGACTCAAGTAAATTAAGAGCTTTCTGATCTAGACGTCTCTATATTTTTCAGGGGTCGTTCATGAAAGATGCCACGCAAATAAATTAACTTTATTTCCTAATGAAAAAGACACCTAGTTTTCTCTGCTGAGGGAACTTTCATCGGAAGTAAACACATCTATTTTATAGTTTACGTAACATGTATTATGAACGTTCCCTACTCTTACATTCACTGGGTAAAAAGTAGAGAAAAAGCACATGGCATAAATCCCTAAGAAATCACTATCATTCCATTTGAAACTCTAAAACTCGTGCTATTTTTTCGGGATGGATCCTCGCCAGAGAAAATTGTTTGCCTAGCCCATTAAAATTATGTATGTGTATGAATCACATTATAACGCTGTGACCTACTGACTGAATGACTCACAATTCCCTTATGCACCACCACCACACTCTGTAGATTATACTCCCATATTAGATATGCCACCAACGGATTAGATTAGGCGCAGGTTGGAAAATAATATGATTTTCTCGAACATCGTCATTATCCATCGGAGGAGGCTAAGAAAATCCCTGAAAATACAAAATACAAAAAAGGCTTTTCAACATAATAGCCATCACTTCCTTCCCTCCATCTACGCTTTTCATTTACATTAAAGTACTAAGCATAACTACATCTCTCCGTTGTTTTCATCATAAAATTCACGAAGGACATACTTTTAACAATATTAAAAAACGCTTCCCATCCAACATCCGCTCTGTAGTACTCCTCGATCCAATTCCCTTCTGTCTCATCCTTTCAACACGATTGTCTTTTTTCAGTTTAGCTTCGCTCTCCAAGCTGTACGCAACTGGAAATATTAGACTACTGCTACCGACACACCGATCACTGTAGATCTCAACTTCTCTTTGTTTCGCTCCAATTTTCCATTTTTAGTTTGAGACTTGTTTTCGCTTCAAATCAAACTTGAGGAAGGCGACTAAGTGACTAGATTACATAAAAGCAATTTTTCACTTTACATTTTTGGTAATCTTTGGCTCTTACACGGGTTGATTTATGAAACGATATATTTTTTCTCGCTTTTTTGGAGAGCCAGTGACGTCTGAAAAAATTGACGAACGAGGAAACGAGAAGGTGAAACAATTTTCTTTTGAGGAAGGTAAAGCAAGGAAAGAGTGATATGATCAAGAGTATCTCTTAAGAGGATCATGTACACTGAAAATCGTCGCCTTGCACTTGTCTCGCGAGGATAACATTGTCAAAGTTCTTAATTCGGTGGGCTTCTAGTGTGGGTGCAAAATCACAGGATAATTTTTTCAAAAAGGATAAACTTTGAAATGAAGACTGTTTTTTAGAGAGAGAGAGATGCCAAGTAAAAGACGGAACAAACAACTCATCTATGTCTACCTACATGCGGGGATAGAAAAGCGTTTAAAAAAGTGAAAAAGTGAACTGGCCTTGGGACGATCTTGAAATTACTTTTGAAAAGGAAGATACACAAGATCTATGGATCTACCTACATTTGAAGAACGCGTGAGATAAGGTTCAGGAGAGAGATACGCTCCCAAAAAAGTAAAACAGGAGGTTTCGCTCAAACTCTTCCCATTCACTTTTTACAGTCTGTAAGTTTCAAAGATTCCGACAAAGTATTGATTAGATCAGTTCAGTTTAAGCCAGAGAGGGTTTTTGTGTGTAGCTAATTAAAAGTGTTTGCGAGTTTTGGAGGTTTGGAGGAATCATAAAAGTTTTTACAAGTTTAAAAGTTTCAGAGCTAGTCTCTGTCCTCCTTCAAGATTGATTCCACGGGGAAAATGGATGTGATCGACGTGCTGGGTAAGTATGGACTTTTGGGGCGAAGTAAGATTTTTAATTGAACCTTAGAATTTAATTTAATTTCTTGAGGAAAATATGTAAACAGAATTTTATTTAATTAGAAGAAATAAGAGAGGGTTTAATTATAAAGAAATTGTAGGGAAAAAAGTTGTTTTTGTGGTTTTTTGGCACGAGAAATTGAGAAAATATTGGAAGGATTGAGGTTCTGTGTGTCGCTCGTGTGTGAATGGGGAACAGTGAATTGACTTGAGCACGAGTCTGGGTTTTATTTTTAGGTGAAATCTTGGCAGATATTGAGAAGCAATCTGCAGACTCATCAGCAAAAAGATCAGCTCAACAAAATGGGCCATCAAAACAGTCAATAAATCGTGGAAATGGTGCGACGACCACAGGCACGGCAGCATTAAACCCTCCACCATTACCAACTCCCCGCGCTGTCTCTCCTCAGCAGAAATCCGTTCGTTTTACAAACTCTCCTATAATCCAACCGCCGGAGGTTGCGGGAGTAGAACATGAGCACGTTCAACTCCCATCTCAGCTTAATATAAAAGCACATACTGTTCCTAACGGTCATGCGAAATTGCACTCGCCGAATCCAATGATGGCAAATGGGAACGTTGGGAATCATCATCAGCCTTTACAAATCAACGTGGATTTATTGCAAGTGCCAGGGGATAGGTCGTTCCTCCATTCACCTTCGCATGATATATTGGCCGAGAAGGTGGATCCAATGATGAGGACACCGTCACCAGGTGCGACTTTTACGGCAACGAACATAAGCCAGAACTCGGCAGCGCCAAAGTCACCAGCAATCGTGCTGAATAGAACTGCCACGGGTGGATGGGTTCCAGAGGAAAGACATGCTGATGCTTCAGAAGGAGTCCCCTTCAATGAGGAGGCTAATGAAGATCGCTTCCAAAGCTATCATTTGGATTATAAGGTGTTCTAATCATGATTTATGATGATTTATGTAAATAAAATGGATGTGCTTTAAAAATCATTTATTTTTGTGCAGTACACTCCACCTCCAATAAAGGGACCCTGGTACGTAATATACGATTAAGATTTAATTGTAAAGTCACAATTTGTTCCTGATTTTAAATGAACCCTTTGATTTTATCATTTAGTTGTGTTTGTGGGGAGGGAATCATGGGCGCGGTAAGTATGCGTAATTTATAACATGCTTTTGATGATGATCTCCTAACTTTACAAATTCGATTTCTGAACTCAAACTTTCAGATGGTGACAGCCTTAGACAAGATGTGGTACGACACTTGTCACTCCAATTTATGCTTCTTTTGCACTTATCTGGATTAGAGTAACATTTTTATCTGATGATTTTAGGCATCCAGAACATTTCACTTGCACGGAATGCGGGAAAGAGCTGAGAAGTCCGGGTTATACGGAACACGCTGGAAACCCCTATTGCAAGGCTTGCCACAACCGCTTGTTCCTCCCACCTTGTTTTGGTTGCCATAAAACTATCGATGGAGTACGACATGAGAAACTTATTACCCTGCTACAAAACTGTGAAGCAATACTGACATGAAGGCTGAGATTTAATTGAAAATTTGATTTGATTTTTAGGCATACATTCAGCCTATGGGTAGGGTGTACCATCCAAACTGCTTCCAGTGCCAAAACTGCACCAAGGTTTTGTCACCGGATGACTTTATGGAAAAAGATAAGCATGCTTTCTGCGAGCCCTGCTACTGGGACCTGTTTGGAGTGAAGTGTAAAGGATGCAAGAAGCCCATTAAAGATGTAAGCTGACTAGTCATTTCTGGGGCGAATTGTGATTTATGATTGATTAGGTATTTTTATGTATTGAACAGGACCGTAAAGTCAGTGCAGCTTGGAGGGATGTTTCATCCGACCTGCTTTAAATGTTCTAACTGTAACTGTCAACTGAACCCAACTCCTAACAGTTTTAAGGAGAAGAATAACAAGTTGCATTGCGTCCCATGTTACAACGACCTCTTTATGCCGAAATGCACTTCTTGCAAGAAACCAATTACGGAGGTATCAATTTTTATTTTCCCCATCTGAGAACATCCTAACATTTGATTATTTAAATTATAATCACGCTCGAAATTTCGATAGAACATGACGAACGTGCCTGGTTTTGGTAACTACCACCCCAATTGCTTCACCTGCAGTCATCCAAAGTGCAAAAAGGTCCTCGAACCAAGTAACTTTTTGCAAAAGAATGGAAAGCAATTTTGCTCCGATCATTATCCAGTCAAGTGCAGTGGACCTGGAGGATGTCAGCAACCTATCACGGACGTTAGTACTTAAACTATATCACTGGAAAATAAATTAATTCCTCAAAGACAATTTATAATTTGCCTACTTTAGAATCAGCGCAGCGTCACAGCGCTAGGTAAGCCATGGCACGATCGGTGCTTCAAATAGTGTAGAGTGTAACCGTCAACTCGATCCCAACAAATTTTTCGAAAAGGATGGTCTTCCATACTGCGAGGATGACTATTGGAATAAGTTTGGCACTAAATGTGCTGCATGCAACTCGCCCATAAAGAATGTAAACCAAAACAAACCTTTATATTCTGGCGCGAAAGAGATTTCAAATTCCGAATTCTAATTGTCTCTCTTCCTCAATCCATTTAGACAAAATCAATCTTTGCTTCGGGAAAACACTATCACGATTACTGCTTCCGTTGTGAAGTATGCAATAGGCCCCTGAACGAGAATGAATTTTACGAGAAGGACGGAAAATTTTACTGCGTACAGGATTACTTGGATCGGTTTGCTCCAAAGTGTAGAAAATGTGTTAGACCAATCACGGAGGATTATTGCTTACATGCGCTGAATGGAGATTGGCATGCAGATTGCTTCCGTTGTATGGTACGACAAATGGGGAGAGTGAGATAATTTATTTACTTTAAAACAGCTTAGCTTATCTAAGTCTTACTAATTTCTTTGTAGGACTGCAATTGTCTTCTGGAAAATGTCAACTTTTACGAAATCCAGAACAATCCATTCTGCGAGCGTTGCTTCCACGCAAGACAGTGTCCAGACTGCGTACGCATCCGTATACAGCAAAACAAGTACTTTGGAATATCTGAGAGCGCTCCGATGCAACCGAAGAAGTGGGCTTCACAAGTCTCACTGAAATCTCTGGAGCTTCAACAGCGTCCAATGTCTCAGCTCTCGCAGTTTTCGTATTCTTCCTCCACTTACGAGCTGGAATATGGAAAGAATGGCAATGGAGCGTTAAATGGAGGAGGTAGGATTACTCCAAGTTTGAGCCAGAGTCTTAGTCAGAATCCTTCTGCGAGGTCATCTTACATCATCCCAATTGAACGAGATGGGGCACATTCATCCGCCTCCATGCATAATCATCATCACGAGCATAACGGAAGCAGTTGCATGCATGACCACGTTCATGAGGAAACCATCCAGAGATCTAGTTCTTCTTTGAGTAACACCTCTGAGCAACAAAGGCAAAGGGCTGCAGCCCTCGGTGGGAAAAACGTTGGGTGGAAGAAATCCCAGGATAATTTACAATTTATCGCCAAGAACGAAAGCCCCTATATTTACAACGAGCCTGGAAAGTTTCCCGTGCTTGAGGGCGAAGCTACAAACGGAAATGGGAAACACATTAGATTTCAAGAAGTGGTCACCAAGAAGGAGTACGAAGCTGTTACAAAGCATTACTAACCAACTGTAACTGGAAAGAAATTGGAAAGTACATTTTAATTTTTAAGATTTCTTTTGTTTATTAAATTGATGGTAATTTTTTTGCTTCTAATTCAATTTTAATTTATGCAATCATTCATGGGCGGGCTTTTGCTTTTATTAAAAAATTTAATTCTACAGTCGTTTTTAATCTTCGGTTAGACTACTGCCTTTCGGGCTACCAGCTACCTCAACCTCAACTGCGTTGTAATCTCTAAACTTAATTAATTTGGATTCTATAATGATGGAGTAAAGAAGACCTGCATAGATGTGACCTTATTGTAACGTACCTACTTAGAATCCAAAAAACTGATGTGAATGACTTGCAGAATGTATATATAAATTAACTTAATTTTAATTGATCTAATTATCGTATGATTAGTAAAAAATGGATGAAAATGAACATGAACAGGTATTATTATTTTAAAGAGATGAAATGAATAAAATTACTGTTTACGCTTAATATTATCAAGCGAGCGGAAGCCACTTTAGTTTATTTTAAAAAAAACGTATAATTATTTGCGTAGGTCATTTAACTCACTTAGCCTGTTAAATTTAACTGCATGGAGTTACTCTGTGCATTGGCAACAACACCTACGTCTGATTTTGAACCTCTAGAGGTATTCACAAAAACTGAAGCAGAGTTTGAAGCAGGAGACGGATTAGAGTTAGGATTATCTGTTGCGTCGGTCTGAATTCCAGGTTCAGCTTTCTTGCGAGCTTTTTCTGCACGTTCCTGCTTAACTTCCGCCATGGTCTTCTTTAAAGCCCTCGTTTTCCTCAGGGGCAAATTCTTCAGGTCTTGTTTCTGTAGATGTACACGACCAAGCGTGGAACCGAAGACGTCCTTGCTGATATTCTTCTTCTTTGTAGGCTTAAGTTCTTTAGGTTTCTTACAGGCAGCTTTGAAAATGTCCAAAGGAGCTATTTTCGTTCTACGTAAAACAAAGTCTACGGATGGCCCTATCTCTTCAAGTTCGACGTAAGGAGTCTTCTCTCCAGACTTGAGCAACTTGATCTTGTATCCCCTCATGAGGATTTTATCATCCGTGGCGACGAAAGATAACACGTGTTCTAAACCTTCCACCCGAATATTGGTAACTTCCTCTCCCCGGAAGAAATCAACAAAGAGGTTCTTCAGCCTGAAGCAGTCTGACGAGGGTGTGATAAATGGCTCTCCAGCGAAAGTTAGACAAGGCTTGGAGCCTACCGCAAACTTGGAAGTTTTGAAGTCATCGAAGCCCTTAAACTTTTCAATTCCTAGTTCGATCATGTCAAGGACGGTGTGATTAAACAGTCGGCCTATGAACATAAGGACATTGCTTAATTTATCTTACAGGTAAATGGTTAATTAGCAAGACTCTGATGATACTGATGAGGAGTTATCAATCTTACCAAAAATTATGTTATTTGGCCTTTTCTTATTATGGGAGCCGAACGCGAATAACGACGCGTCATACTTTTTGCACATCTGTTCCAATTCCGTGGCATTCTCCATAGGTAGGAAATCATGACCTTCTTTCCGACTGAAGAATACTGAATGGGGTTTCTGTAGCCTCGTCTAAAGATTAAAAAGATAACAGAATTTTCAAATGGTTATGGTTAGATCGTAAGATTAAAGGAAACAAAACCGGTGATAGTTAAATGCACTTTACCAAATCCTTCAAGAACTTGAGCGCAATATCACTGCACTTGCGCCCCCGAATGCAAATGGAGGACTTGGCATCTTCGATAAGTTTCGGCTCCCGTTTAACCAATTCCCTTTTCCCACGGTGGGTCTTTGCCTTTCTATAATTTGGAAATTAATTGCATTTATGAACCATTTATAGAAATAGATGTGACTTTCTCAGAAAGGATTAAAATAAAAATCTCATAACCAACTTACACTACTCTCTGAATTACGCCCATAATGACGCCTCCACTATTAAACACTATTACACGTGAAACGTAACTTCTTTAACTTACAGTTAAATATTTATCGGCGAAACCACTAAAAATATTTAAAAAGTTTGATAGCGCTTGATTAACGTACAAGGCTTTGATGTGGTTGTGCATGAAGAAGCACATGCAAAAGAACAACTCATTGATTTTCGCTCTTCTCTTTGTTTCTTTACAGGGGTAGATTGAGACTTAATCAGCGTATATATTCATATCAAAAACGAAAGACCGAAGCTTTGTGTCATGATAATGATGCGATGGTTATGGTTTGTTTTGAAAATTGTTTTTGAATTCGAAAAAGTGAAACAATTTCAAAAATATTTATTTGAATACTTTTGATTATCATGCTTTATTGCTTTCTAGTTTTAAAAGTCATAAGTAAGTAAGGAGTAAGTTTAATTACCTACACGCTTAGTCACTTAGCTTATTAAAAACATTGAGGATTTGCCTTTGATTTAGCCATCAGCAAAATGCGTCTAATTAATCCCTTCCCATTCGATGAGGAGACTTACGACTACAACGCCTTTATAGTCTCTGGAGGGAATGATACTCCTTTCAATCGCGCTCTCGCTACATTCATAGTGCTCGGTATAAACTTGATGATTGGAATTGCCATAACCCTAGCCTTCTTAAAGGTCAAAGGTTATTTAACAAAGATTATACACATTCTATTCTGTGGATTATGTGATGACTGCGACTGCGACTATGAGGGACAATACCCTTCCCGAACCTTCTCCCGCAGAGAAATCGACAGGCGTCGTCGTATGAAAGAAGAAACCCAATCCGCAGTAAACGCTGAAGACGTGGAATGCAACTTATGTTATCTCGGTAGATCAATTGTTATAACTATCCAAATCATTTACACCCGCTTGAAATCCAGTAGAGGTGGGAAACGATGGATGTTCTTTATCACTGGAATTTTCGTTGGAGTGCCTCTATCGTTCTATATTTTACATGGAGTTACCGTTACAAAGGAGCCAGTGACCTTGATTCACAGCTTAAGTCACCCAAGCATTCTCATGAATAGCACCGATAGAAAAACTCGTAGAGTTTTCTTTATCATGCCCACGATAAAGTCTGGAATCCAGCCGGCTCGTCTTATCAGAATAGCTCAGTCTCTCTATCCACACCGCAAGTTTATCACGTGGGTTATCATAAGTACGGATCCTTTACGAAGATATCACTGGAGCCGAACTCGTACAGAACACTGGTCCTACGATGTAATCATGAAATGGAAAGAGAATCAGACTAGAGTCCTAGAACACATGGAGGATCTTAAGATGACCGTTGAAAGATTTGGGATACCGTTCGTCATCTTATCGGGGCATCGTGTACATCATCAAGATAAGGGCTTGAGTAAATTCACCTCAGCAGATGACAAACTCCATCCTCAACTCCTCGCAAGACACATAGGAATCACTTGGGTCACCAAGACCTTCTCCAAGGGAGTCATTGTTTCAGGACATGAAGATGGAGTATATAATTCCCATCTGTTCTCAGAGGTCCTACATACCAAACTCTTATCATCCTGGCCATCCTTTGCGCAAGACCGTCACATCATAGGACTGTACTCCCCAGTAATCAACGAAAGACTCCATAAAATCCAGGGATATTTCAAAGGAGGAATTTACAGTCACGGGCCGATTCCCTTCGTCCTCGGTAGCTTCGCCGTGAATCTGTCCATCGCGAAATATTTGAAATATTCCAAACCTACCGACCAACTCTGGAAACTTACAATGAACCATGAACACGATTCTGATGACCTAGCATTGGACAATGACGTCATTCAGTGTTTCGGAAATAACTGCTCGGAAGTAAAGATGAGAGTTTAAAAAATGGATTTTACTCCAAAATTCTAAATTAATCTTTGATATTAATTTCCAGATTTACGCCTGGCAGCTGTCTCATACATTCTCCCATGTTTACGACGTAGGCAAGCGTAGAATCCCTTTGAAACTCAACTGGATCCCGACCAACATCGGAGCGCTGATGGAGCACTTACGCATATGGTTCGCAATGGATTTAGCCTACTATGCTAAAGGATAATACCTAATGAACAATTATAGATTACATTAGTAATTATGATGTACGTTGTCTGATGAGTCCCTGTTATTTTTTTATTTCTAATAAAGTTGTGTTACTTCATCGAGTCAAACAATATTGTTGACTAGTTGTATCAATTTGTACTTTTCGTCCAAATCGTTAAACATACTTGCATGGTTTGAAGACGCCCTTGTGCCTACTAATTGGATATCAATGATCAATCTCTAGCATCTCACTAAAAGATAAGCTTCGTTTACCTCCACTATTCATAGATAAGCTGTAACGTTCCTCTCCAATTTTCTTGTCACACTTAAATGGTGATTAAATCGATTTTTACCTGAGTGAACATCACAATTATAATTACGTTCTGAAATCTGAAACGCATATACATAATTTCATCGATATTGATTAGATAAAAGGCCTAACGCTGAACAAAATTACGATATAATAATAATTATATTCATCAGTCCTCGCAGTTGACGCTTTTGTGGAGTTAAATCCATTTTGGACATTGTGAGACTTTACAAAAGGTGACTGGTGCTGACTTGCACGAGCCAACCGAAGATTAATTTACGTGTGTAGGTACTCGTTTTTTTAACAAAAAAATGTAACAAGAACATGACTAGACTATAGGCTGATACATCGATTTTACAAGATGAATATGATGTTTATGCGTAGCGAGCGAGTTGGCTTAGGTTAAACATTATGTTGCAATGTTTTGATGTTTTGGGTATCAAAATTTGCTAACTTACAAGATTACATGCAAGATGTTTACTGTTATCCTGCGTGATACGCACGTTGAATTGGTCACTGCTACGCAAAGATGCAGAGATTAGGAGCCTCTGCGCTTGTACAGTATATTGTTTTCGTAATTTTCTTGATTATAAATTGTAGTTCAAGTTCACATGTAGTTTTATTTTTCCTGTAATGTGTGGATAATCGCTGATGTTTTAAATAATCAGATTTAAATCAGTACGCAAGATGGTCAGGTTGCCTAATGATGAATGAATTGCTTAAGTTGAGCGGAATTTGCAACATTGCAACAGCTTGAAATTACGGTGTATCTTTAAAAGTTTATAAAAATTCACGCAGCAATTTGTAAATCACCATTGTCGGTATCATTGCAGTAATTTTCTCGATCGCTTACAATATCGGAAAGTATCTACCTTGACTATATTCTAGTTTTGAAAAGAAAACCTTGCTCTTGAATTGGTCACGGTGAAATTGGCTATCGTGAAGGGAGTTTAAACCTGGACTAATTGTTGGACGGAGAGAGATGAGATGGCTGGTTTTACTTCCTTATTGGATCTCATCAATCTCACGTTGCCCCTAATCATGATAAAACCTCTAATTTTTATATTATTTTAACTATATCGCAATTAGATTCTTTTATTAGATGACGAAGATAACTGAAGCACTGGCAATATCGGAGTAACGTTGAATTCTCATTTGTCCTTATCTCATAGAGTCTAAATAGTCTAGTCTAGTCCTCTAAGGTGCCTAATTCATCCTGTCTTTTGTCACTCAAACATCATGCAATATTTACGCCTTTGATTATCTTTGATAAGTGCAAGCGAGGCAATCCCGAGTCCACCTTTGAGGAATGCAGGTCACTTGGTTAATGACAT
>JAANSQ010001490.1:0-14956 GCA_036850885.1 Lepidocyrtinus dapeste
GGGTTTCTAAGTATTAACCTTTTCTTTACCAACACAATACATTGACTTTTTCTTTGACCTTTCTAAATCTATTGAAAGCGAAATACACTAGTACTTGATATATGATTCACATTTCTTTTGCTACCACACTATTCTCATTTTGAGAAATTGGCAAGTCATTAAACCTCAATCTCTCTACATTCATTCCCCTTTCCGATTATCCTTGTCGTCACCTCAGTCTTTTCCAAGTCTTAATTTTGACCTAGGAGTTTTTTTTAACTCAACTCACCTTACGCTCTCAACTTGATTGACGACGTTGCCCTAATGGTTTATTCGATGCTCGTATCTCTAACCATTAGATTAAAAAAGGTGCTCCACCCTGATGGTATATAAGGTTATTATAAATGGCTCTCAAAGGACCAATTACTCTCGCACCGACATGAGCATGTTAATAATGATTATATGAAGTGTGCATTTTAGCTGTTACCAGTCAGAAAATCCATTACTTAATGATTTTTCTATGTTTAGCTAGCTACAACCTACAACTACCAAGTGATCCCTAGAAACTCCTATAGTTTTTTCCAATTAGTGTATTGCCGGTATAGCAAGAGTTTCCTGGGAGACATCCATATTAACATGACAGCAGTTGGAAGTAATTTAGAAATGTACAGCCCTTGAACAAAAAAATGAGACAAGGATTTTCATCCACACACTCCTACGTAGTTTTTCTCTCCATCTCCAATCAGCATATATAGTCATCAAACCATCCTCTCATCAATGCTTAATATCAGCTTCAACTTTCACCACAAAAACCTAGCCCATTTTCCAAATAACGAATGTATTTTTAGACAGATATTTTATATGCCATCACATAAACTCAAAAGCTTAATAAGGAAATGAGCACAGTTACTATTACTGATATCACTTTTCCCTAGAGTACCTAACACAAAACTAAACCCAAAATTTTTTATTCCCGGTATTCTACTTCCTTCTCAAACCAGTGTATTATTGCATCCCTTGAGGAAAAGGGAAACCAAACCACATCAGGTTTAGCAATAGTGAGCGCTCTGATACCACCTGCAACTCAGGAAAGAGTTCTTGCTCTAACACTTGCGCGCATACATTACAACAGGCTCCAAACGAATCCTTCCCATGAGTCAGTTGGTGAAAGTAATCTTGCCAGTCAAAACTATTACATGAGAAAAAAGAAAGAAATGGCAAATAGTCTAGAAAAAGTTTTTTTCCTCTTGATTTTCTCTATTTGAGTTAGTTTCTCCCCCACAAACAGACTCTTTCTCTATCTCTTTTTTCATGGAGCTTTTAGCTTGGGTCTTGTTCAATTGGATTTTTCTTTCATTATCGCTGGACTGAAGTATTTCTATGTTACAGAGTGAAAACCATGTAGATTTTATTGCTGTATTCTTTACATATAAGGTATCTAGTTGGAATGGCTGCAAACCAACCAAAACCGCGGGATTTCTTTACGTAATTTCATGAAAATTCTCTGGC
The DNA here is from genome assembly GCA_036850885.1 of Lepidocyrtinus dapeste. Taxonomy (NCBI): domain Eukaryota; kingdom Metazoa; phylum Arthropoda; class Collembola; order Entomobryomorpha; family Entomobryidae; genus Lepidocyrtinus; species Lepidocyrtinus dapeste. The sequence continues at coordinate 1,489 of JAANSQ010001490.1, forward strand.
AAAAGACTACATGATAAATACTATTAATGGCAAAATGAATAAATGTTGTAGGTTTAATAAATGCTATATGTATTTCTCCAGGTAGGAAAAGGTTAGGAAAGATGGATTTAAAGAAAGCCCTTAAAACGTGGGTGGGTTTGCACGCAGCTGGGACGTAGGCATAAACTCGCCCGCTTTTTTAATCTATAAATTTTCATTTGCTCGCGAGCATGTTTCTAAAAGGGAATGGAAATCATTGATGGCAACGTGTAAAGACAAAAGAGCATTTTATATAGAGTTAAAAGTACACTAAATCTTTATCCAGTACACCTACAAAAATGAGTAGTATTTTCTTTCCAGGAAAATCCACGTGGGCTCAAAAAATGATAAGACTGGAAGGAAGCTCTAGCCACAGCAATTTAAAATGAAAATGAAGAGGATCTACTAGGGAAGCTCAAAAGATTATTGCAAATTACTTTGTCAAACATTCAGATAGTGCTTTAAGGTGTAAAGCAAAATCTATGGAATGTAGGACGGGAGAAATCCTGTCACGTCACACACACACGCTTTCCGGTGAGGCAGTCTAATATTTACGCTCCATGTATGCATGAATCTAAGTAATGAGTAAAGGGAAAAGAAAAAGTAAAATCCATATAGATCTAGAAAGAAAAACAGAAAAGTTTTGACTCTGCTTGAGGCATACTCTAAGGAATACTACGTCGAATCTACGACTTTTTATCAGGCATAATTCTAGATTTTCAAAGCCCCAGGGAATATTTTTCACGTAGAAATGAGCAGATGTGGAAACCAAGTATGCATGTGATCTAAGGTATGTACAATAGAAAGCATATGAATGCTTCAATGAATGTTTTCTATAGGCTCATTATAGACACATTAATATAAATAATGAAAATGGAGAAAGTTTGCTAAAGTGTTGTACTTTGTACTTCATTAAAGCTTGTACTATGATGATGAGATTAGAAGTAAATGTATACTCCCTTTGTGCCGGAAATTTCCCAAGTGTGTTTTGAACTGGGGAAATAGTAAATATGTTTTCTATACGAATGATAGCAGCTGCGTTAAGAGTAATGGAACACGTAATAATATTTTAGTACAAGTTTTACTTTCCATGTTGCATCCCACAATGAAAACAAAGTTGAGACTGTGAAATAGCGTAATGATGATTTTGATGTAGAAAACAATAGAAACTTGTGGGAAAATGGATTGAGGTCTCTATTGGGGAGCACACGGGATTCAAAAATAATCATTAAATTTCCTTATCCAGGTTTCATACCACACTTGTTCCCATGCTCTTTATTGGTTTCGCAAATAGGATTAATTTTATTTATATCTATAATGAAAAAGGAGTTCATTAAATAAGGCTTGGATAAAGTAGGATTTATGTAATATTGGAAAGTGTTGAACCACACGAGAAATCCTTTGTGGGACAGGAGGGAAACTACGAAAATCTAGATTGATTTCTCTAGATGCTCTAGAACACTTTGTTGATTATTCGTTTGAGCCCAGCAAATGACCACAAAAAGGAATAAGAGAAACTCTCTCAGTATGAACCTACTGATTTGTATGGAGCAAGGCAAAATCAATTTCTTCCTTTGCGTTCTCTGATATTATTACTCCAGCTTTCCGTTCCGTTAATAATCAATGTGCAGATTCAATTTTATTTATTTTTATGCTGTAAAAAAGCTTATTTCTTGTAATCTCTTCTTTGGAGAAAGTAAATACCTTTAACACTCATATTTCCATGGCCCATCTTCTTTTTTTCGTGAAGTATAATTAAACAAAAATAATTTTATTACTCACCTTGACAATCTGCGTCATTTCCTGAATGTCTATGACTCGTAAACACACAAAACAAAAAATTAATTAGTGTTACTGTTTTATTTTTTAATTAATATTTATTACTTATAGGTTAGTTTTAGCTTAATTTTTCACTCAAATCATTTGCATCAACATCGTACATCCGGAACGCCCACTTCAATTTCTCTTCCGGTGTTCCAGAAGATGTAACGTCAATAGCTAGTAAAAACTCCTAAAAAACGAAAAAAACAAACTTCAGTTTTTACTATCAGAAACCGTGATCTTCAGTCCCAGAATAATTCTGTTGTTTAAGTATTATAATCATACTCAGATCGTTAAATTCTATAGAAAAAGAACGTTAAAAACTGTTCACAACTCAACTCTCAACTAAAAATTATCTTTGAGAAAATCCATAGCAAAGAATCCAAATATTTAGTTTTTTCACCATTAAAAACTTAATAATCTTCAGTCCCCGTTCAATTTTGATGTTCAAGCATCATATTTATACCTAGATCCTTATATTTTAGCAAAAAGATACGTTAAAAACTTTTTCCAACTCAACCGTAAACATAAAATGTTTTGGAGAAAGCCAGTCTTATTTCAAGAATTCGGACGTGTCTTTTTTTCTTAAACTATATATTTTTTTGAATTCCATGCCAGCCACACTTTCACTTCCTTTCACTTTTCATTCCAGAACATTTTTTGACGACGCAGGTAGGTATGTACAGACGTGTGTGCTGAGGATACCAACAGATCAAATGTTTTCCATGCATACCACTCACTTCACAGAAGATGTGGCAAGGCACTCGCTCAAATCACATTACATTTTTCACTTGCCTCTTCACTTTCTAGTTTCTGTTTTTTTCTGTGTCGATCACGTCTCTACATTTTCTTTGTATATATTTTTCAAACTCTTCACTTTAAAAATTGGTAGTTAAATATAACACAGTGAATGAAAAACTCGAAATGCCAGTTTCCTTTTCGGTGATTGACTGAGTGCATCTAATATACTCTAACATTTTAAAACTTTTTTAAGCCCTAAAAACGTCTTTCGTTTGATGTTTTTATCATAAAATCTAACAACTAGTTCCAACTTTCATTTCATTTCACTTCGAAAATCTGCAGTCTCTACTAGATTAATTGGCGCGATCAACATATTTCCTACTTGATTCATGGTGAAAAGGGAATCATTTCAGACATCAATCATCATAAAACTTATTTTCATCAGTTTGAATATAAAAGGAATTTAATGAAAAACAAACAAACCCCGTGGCAGTTTGTAATATTATTATTATTAAGAAGCCAATTTGATCCGGAAAATGAGTTTAGGTAATGCCATAAAAATCAGAACAAAAAGTGAAATGAGATTTGAGGAAAATAGTAGAGAAGAACGGTATAGTATCATCCTATCATCATAATTGCTTTTATTATCATCATTATTATATCCTTTTCTTATATTTTATTGTGAAAGAGTGACACGACACGTTGCATTACACAACATATACTTATTCATCATTTCAGTGTTCCCTTTCCACCTTCCTCTTCAACCAATTCTTGTCAATTTTACCAAGGTATAGAAACCTCTTCCTTCCACTAGCTTGCTAAAAGCCTGCCAAGAATTTTATTACAGTTGATCGATCATTTTCTTTATTTCCAGACCAAATTGCCCTTTGAATGAAATGATGTAATATTTTTTTGAGGAAACAGCCAATTGTTTCCTGAGCCTTGGTAAAGTACCATGAAAAAAAGTCTTTTCTCTGAATAAGGAGCAGTTTCTTGGAGCAATAAAACTGTGACTTTCTTAAAGTAGGGAGAAGCGCTAGTCATTTGGGCTAATTTTTTTCGGAGGAAAGAGGCAATAAATTTATGTACATGACATGTCATTCACCACCAACACCAGACGAGCCTGCTAATAATGCATAAAAAAAGGAAAACCGCTTTCTTGGCATCACTCACTCACACGAAAGAACAAGACGTGAATTAAATTGAAAGAAGGAATTTTTTTCAGTGTAAACGATGCATGGAGAAAGTAATGATGTGCGTCAATTTAATATGGGGAAGCAAAAAGAGTGCTCGCATGTGTAAACGTGCAGATACAAAACTTTCAAACTCCTTAAAAACTTTACATGATCTGCAGTAAAAGGCTTCCAAAGAAAAAAACCAACATTTTAGTGGGTTACTTAGGTCGAAATATTGCCAAAATAAATGGGAAAACTTAAGCGTGAGAGTAAAGAAAGAAAAGCAAAGTGTCACTTTCCTTGACAGACACTAATAGGTCTGTCCGTCCCTTATAGTAGTGTTAATTTAAACCACCCCAAAAACTAAATTCCCACTCCAAATATTTAACTGTATGATGCGTCAAACTCAAAAAGTGTGAGAAATTGGCTCTATTTAAAATACAACACTCCCTGGTAACTTTTACATAATAGAGTGAGTTTGCGTAAACAATTTTTCACAAGATTATTTCAGTCTGACCAACTTTAGTAACTGTGTAGTGTGAGCCAATCAATTTCTTAGACTTTATCAATGTTACAGAAACTGAATCTAAAGTGCTTCCACCATTTCTGCAATGGGATTTTCAATCACACACAACCAATAAATTCTTTAATCTCTGCAGAATCGGATTATAGCTTGCCGTCCATAAAACTAAAAAAAACGTTTCCGAACAAAAGTCTTCACACTCTAACATGTACTGTATAAAGAGAACAGACGAAAATAATGGATGAAAATGTCCTTATATATTCTCTCGTCCACAAAAGTTTTCACCCATTTTTGGTTATTTTATGTGACAATAAAAAAAACAGAATCAGTACATTTCGAACTGGACATACAATCGTTTGGGCCAACAAAAACAAAGGAAATCCTTCACGGAATATAAATTCTTTTTTCGTCCTTGTTTGTTTATTCTATAGGTGAATTGCGAAAGGTGAATCAAAATGAACGTTAGGTTTTTTTTATAATACTACAGAAGGATGATGATGATGATGAATGACACACTCGAGAAAATATAAAGAGTAAACATAGCACAGTACATGGGAAATTCGAGTCCTGTAAAGCCCTTCACAACAGCTAAAGGTAAAAAGACTTTCATGAAGGAATACAGGAGGATGTGTGAAAATAACATGTGTACACCAATTTTCTTCAGGCATGACTAAACATTATCTGTTTTCTATGTATTTTCACCTTATCAATGCACACTTTCACAATCTTTTATTGTACCCTTCAAAAATTTGTTATAGTCCAGTAGAGTTGTTGAAAATAAGAAAGAAATTTTCTACGAGAGTGCTTGTTCAAATACACTTTTTACCGTACCTGTGCTATCTCATTCTAAAGAAATTTCGCCAGGAAGGAAATGTCAGTTCAATGAGGACTGAGAATGTCGCGATTTGCGCTTTGTTTGCTTTCTATTCCCACTTTCCTTCTTGATTCTAAACTGATGTTGTATTTCTCACATACCAAAAAGCAACTCCAATTTTATTCCTGATCGATTTTAGTAGATTCAGTTGGGCTTGATCCTGTCATGTTGTAATCTATTGAACTTCCATTTTCGTCTTCATCATTCTATCTCGATTGGAAGGTGGTAGATGCAACTTTGTGTACCCGTGGATACTCGTTAACGAAACTCCATAATGGATAGTGGAATCGGTTATCCGCGTGTTGTCAAAATACATACCTTCCCCAAAAAAAATTTGACCATAACCATGGTAGTGGAAGCATGTGTGCTTCACAGGGTGCCTGGCCACAAGCTATTCTCTTCGTCATAAAGTTAAAGGAAACTTCCCGTTTCTTCTTTTTTATTGCTTGATGGTCTCCATTAAACGAAAATGAGTTCAAGAGATAAGGAAAACGGAGAATAAAATTTTTAACGAATTTACTTTTATCTTTCCACATTTATTGGTGATGATCACATGAAAAACATCTTCACCACGTGAGCCATTAGTAAATGTTTAGTAACATACAGTTCAGGAAAATTGTTATCGTGCAGAGCAAAAAACCTAGAGACATGGAGTAAAATAATTGAGAGTATGCTGCACGATAACAATTTTCCTGAACTGTAGCTACACATTCTTTTGTCTGGGACTGAAGTGGTCATCTGTTTATATAAAATATTTTAAATTTGTCGATTTACCTTGAAATCAATGTAGCCATTTTTATCCATGTCGAAGGTACGGAACACATGGTCGCAAAACTCCTCTGCATTCCCACTAGGGAAAAACATTTTGTACATGTCAACGAATTTTGCCGGAGTTAATCTCCCATTTGGACAGTCTTGCTGCAAAGAGAAACAAAATTATTCCATTAATGTTAAATTCCAGATCTTATCAACATTTCAACAGTTATAGTCATGTGGCTTGGAATGGAAACTTTATTTGGTGGGGTGTAGAGGAAAATATTTAATTTAGGCTAATTTTGGTAATAGAATGAGGACTAGGAATTCTTTGGAATTTTTTGAAGAAAAAAGAAGACGCTATCACATGATATCTTGCTCGTCTACACTTTAAGGAATTTAGAGAGCCAAAAGTTGCTTAATTGTATATAAAATTCCACTTCATATCTTTCGCCTTGTGCACGCAATTTACTTGGGATTGGCGGATATTCAGTATGGCGAAACAAAATTGTTGAGGTACGAAACTCACAGTTTTTTATGGGCGAATTTAAGGTTTAGGGTTGCCATATTGAGAAACGACTACAAGCCTAGAATTTTTTAAACTTAAAAACGTATGATGTGCTTGTAATTTGTACGCTACATGTCTTTTATAGGAAAGCCTATGGTTTCTTAATGCATGGTAAATTGTGATAAATGTGATACTCTAATGTGAATGTGATCACGAATGATAAAAATTTGTCATTATGAAGATAATATTTTAAATGTTTTGGCATTATTAGAACTGCGGCGAAAATTATGAAATTTGCCAAGCTCAATATTCGCCAAACCCAGGAGACTCCTGCGCACGCAATTACTATGTACATAAAATATGGAGCCCGTGATTCTGCATAAAATGTTTCTTTCCAGCTTAACACCTTTTTTGTAGTCATCTGAATCGCGAAAGTAGGTGTGGTTCGTGCATGATTCACTTATTCTAACAACGTCAAAGCTTTAATTGAATTAATAATTACATTCTTACGTCATGAAACTTTAGAGCGTGAGCCAGTGAGGTAGCATGAATATAAAATCTGTCTATTTCACTCTTTGTCATTCATTCATAAATTCATTAACTATATTTTGAGCGAAACTATTATCTCACAACAACGAAATGACTATAAGTAAGTTATGCACGGATATCTTCGATAATTTAAAAAATAATGATTGTCTGATAAACCGATGCATTTTATAATAGAAAACGTGGATAAACTACTCTATTCAATTTTTGGTATTATGTATATCTTCTCTCTCAAGAACAAAAGCTGAAACTTAATGTGGAAGATTTGTGTGCCTATTCATGCCTTCCATCCTATGTCCTAACTTGTCTAGCTATCAGATTCGCAATGCGGAGTAACATGCGGATTCAAATTTGCTGCATCACCACTACTACTATTTCTTATTTGAAGCAACTTTCCCCAAGAAAACAGTAGAGTCTTGTACTTTCCTTTTTTCGATCACATTTTGCACATTTTACTGCCAGTTCATGTTCTCGAAAGGAGTTTCCTCCTTTTTACAACGCTCTTAGTGGCCTTTTCTTTTTGAGATTTACATAAGTAAAGCGTCACATCACACTAAAATTACCAGTTCTTTTTATTACATGAAAATGAATTCAAAAAGCTTAGACGTTGCGTTCGTTGTCACATTAGTCACGTTCTTCTGCACATGCATACCTATACATCCCGCCTTTTACCTCCTCATAAATAAACACTTTTTGTTGCCTTTAAAAGACTAGGAAAAAATGGAGTGAATACATTAAGAATGTCAAACTAGGAGTAAGTTAACCTTTTCTATAATTCACAAGTTAATAATGAAAGCAAAAAGGGAGAGATAAATGATAATAATAGACTGAGTTAAAGCAAAAGCTTAGAGAGCTAACTAATACTTCCGGAAAAAGTAGCGAATATAACTAAACTCAGAAAAGCGAGAAAGAAATTAGATTTTTTCTTCGCCATAAAAATTAATGAACTGGCAATGATAAAAGAGTGAAGTGTCTAAATGAAAGGTAGTTCTGCTACAGAGGCGAAAGAAAACTTACACATTTAATTCGTGCGATTTCCGGGGAAAAAATATTATGCTAGAGTAAATAAAAAGTACAAAATACGAGCGGAAGCGAAAAGCTTCCTGTTTTCCATCTAAAGCTTTCTTTAAAAAAAGATTTTCTTTCATCTCGCTCTCAAACAGATAGGTACAAACGAGAAGGGCAAATGTATATTATGCGATTTAAAGTAAGTTGACTATCTCTACCGCTAGCCAATTTTTATAGCATGCATAGATTTAAATGAGTACAAATGCACGACGAAAATATCGCTAGGCTCTCAGAGACAGTTACAGTAACCCTCTCATTAAGCCCTCGTTACACTAACTACCATCTGAATCACAATCAGTTAATGAGCTTTTCCAGGAATAAGCTCAGTTCAGCATTCATTCAACTCATTAGCAAGTCACGTTACCAAACACAATTATTTAAGTCTCACAAAGCTAACAACGAATATTGAAAAACTAATGAAAATATACTTGACAGATTTCATAAACTTTAAGTCTCCTTTCCTCGGGTATGCAAAACGAATATAGTATGAGTTCGACTCGTCACGGCGTAATTGAACATGACTACAAACAAGAGCAGGGGAAAGCAGAGTTGGTTTATAGGCTAGTGTTTTCCTTTCTTTGCCTCAATTTAGTGCAGTGTTTACAATTCATCAATTTTGCAGTAGGTTTTTATTACCTAAAGGGGGAGGAGAAGCTCAATTAGAAATTTAGTGAGAAGAATATGATATTGTCAGGAAAATCAATTTTTTCATTCGGTTTTCTCCAACATCGAGATAAAATCGATTGCAGACTATAAATATTCATGCTTGGTACATGGTTCTCTCTCACAATGTGTGATACAAGAACTTGAACTCTCGCGATTCTCTGCTTAGGACACTTTCCAACGGCTGATGATTCTTTTCAAACGTTGAGCAAACTTTCTCCCTGATTTAAATTTGCGCAGTGAATCAACACCAAAGTTTTTGTGGCTTGGATAGGGAGGGATATAGATAACGAAAGAATTATTGGTTTCATTTTCCTGTAAGGCATGAACTCATCCCTACACATTGAATTATCTACTCTTCAGAGGTAACATGCGGTTTATTATTATATCCACCATGATTTTCATTGTCTTCCTGACCCAGCTCCTACTGTATTGCTAGCTGTTCCTCTTTTTTCTGCCCTGAAGCTAAAAATAGTTATAGGAGAGCAAGGATATACTAAATTTTAGGCTTCTTAGAGAAAACGATCTAAACATTAATCATTTCCGAATCACAATGTAATTCACTTCTAGAATCCACAAAATACCTTTCCTCCACTTCCTCCCGAAAGGCTCAAGTATTGTAGACAAATGGTATACTCAACAATGTATTTGGCATTTCGTTCCTAAAGTGCGAATCAATAAGGAAGGGGAAGTGGTAAAGAAGTAAGCAAAAGGTAATATAACATAGCGTTACTTATGCTTCACCTCACCAATATCAAATGAACCTTTTTCATATATATTAGCCATTTCAGCTATTTTCTTTGTGTTCAGATCACACACATTCTCCAAAAAGTATCTCCTTTTTTAGAAGTGTAAATATTATACTAGATCGAGGAGATCGTCTTCACGTTCCTTGATTTGTACCCAGCTCCGACCACACATTAAACTTTTCCTTTCTCTTTCGATGATACTTTCCTGCTTCTCACAGTTCCCTTTCTGTCCATTTCATTCACAGCTAATCGAAGGAGAAAAGAAAGCTACAAAATTCTTCTTCTCCTCCTTCTAGCCATGTTTTCTCAGCTTTCCACTAACATCCATAAATCTGGACTTAGTTTGAAACTTGAGAAAGGGAGAAAGCCAAAAAAGCCAAGAAAAAGGGCAACAACGTAAAATGGAGTATTATTACTACCAAAACTGTATTTTTCTAATAGCTTGAGTCACTACCACGGCCATCCATTAATTTATTTTTCATTCCGTATGTTACATATCCTCCAATTTACTTTCCTCTCGTTTATTTCTACATTAGCTGTTTCTTTGAAACAATAATGTGTACGTGGTTGAAAACGCGCGAGTAAATATGCAGTGCAAACCACAAATGTTTGACTTCCATAAACGTATTCATAAAATTTTTACCGTGGTATCAAATGACCTACCTGAAGGAGCAACGTATATAATTTATGTAGATTGGGTTCTACAAACCCAAACTTTATCCCGTATACTAAATGATCTATTTGGTTTCATATTCCTACCTGATATTTTCTACCCAACCTTGCCATTTTTAGCTCTATAGAAATGGTTCAGTGGCGCCCCTACTCCCTTTTGTGCGGAAGGTTTTCTTATCAACAGTAAAAAATCTCCACGCTTGTTCAAGGGGCTTAACTTGCTTCTGGTATGATTTAAATAACTTGGTAAAGGCAAACTGGTAGCGTAGCTGAGTTTTACAAACCTAATGTATCCAGTTCTGAAAAGTTTTCATCAGTAAATTCATATGATACTCTATGAGCTTAGAGCATAATCCTACTTTCACTTCCGCTTTTTCAAAACTTAACCCTTTTTCATTTCAAAATTTTCTCCATTGTCTTAACCTATAGTTCTTTTTAGGTTTTCTTGCATGGATCACGCAATATCCTCCCTTACTGCTTATATTAAACGTATGCTAGAACAATAACTATATTTTGTAGGTAGCCGGCATGAAAAAGAAATGATTTGAGTATACGTGTGGAGTTCCACAACAACAAATCTCGGGATAAATTGTGTAATAAAAACGATAAATTCTATAACTATCATGCAAAACAATGTTCAGATATGATAACGATGTAGTATTACTAGAAAACTGTTACCAGAACTTTGAGTACTTGCAAAAAATTGTGATCTCACATTCTGATAAATTCTTATTACTTCAATAATACTACACTCGTAGAGCCTCAAAACTCAATTACATTAATCTTATTACTTCATTCGTTTTCAGTGAAAGTTAAACTTGAAGAGGCAATTTCGAAATTAACTTCACCATTGAATTAAATTCCTGATAAGTAAAAACAACGCATCTTTATAAAATTTCAAATAAAAATGTTAAAAAATGAGGGAACGTGCAAATAGACAGACAGACACACGTGAACCTTATATGTTATGAGCCCATATACCATATGCAACATTATAAGTAAGATCAGTGCTCTCAAGGTAAAACATAAAAAGTGTTTTACAAGCTCCATGTGTTATACACCTGCTGCTGCTAAAAAACTGCACTTTTACTCAAATATTCTAGCATGTATAGTCTTAGCTTTCAGTGGTTCGTGGTCTAACCGTGGCCTACGTTATTTCATCATCAATCCTGATTTCCCTCCTGAAAATAAGCCATACACACCATATGATTTTCTAGATTTTATGATTATTATTCTTAGATCAACATCACAAAGAATGAAGAATGGCCACTCTAAATATTTTAGTCCCGTGCTTCGTGATATAAAATACCACATAGCACATTCTTTAGTGTATTGCATGTCCTTCGTCTCTCACTGTTCAAACATGACATAAAAGCTCGTCATAATTTTCCCTTTTCCATCACTTACCCGCTTTTACAAAATTTATGCTTTCACAGGACAGCCTTTTTATCCCAACCTGGGTCCAGCTTAAGGCAAAAAAAATGCAAAACTTATATAGCGTATTGTGTGGGATAGCTAAACCACCATATCTTGTCAAATGACTCGACGGTTTTTTATTTGAATGATAAAAGAACACATTTTTCAAAGCTGTAGGATTGGGGTGAGCTGGGTAGACTGGACTGACACTGGAAAAATGCTGACTTGAAGTTGAACTAAACTGGACGACAAACACACTTAAGTCTAGCTAAACTGACTTTTACCTTACTCCCCTCCATATTTTCCTAGGTAAACTTTAGAAAAAAGTTTTAGCGATGACATGACACGAAACGTTTTTGAGATGTTTGTATATGCTCACTTAGTTTCTTACTTGCTTTTCCAATGAAGATATTAGTGTCATGTGGATGGTAGGGGTAGGACTAAGCGATAATAATTTCCCTTTTTCAACCGTAACGTAAATATTGTCTACTTAAGGAAGAAGCTTTCCATATCACATTTCTCATCTCCTCTTCTGCTTATACTTTTCAAGAAAATTGAGAAGATGCAAAAAATGTTTTCATTTCCATGTTTGCCATAAATATGCGAGATATTATTATGCTGATCCAAAAGAGAAGTTTTATCTTGCAGGGGAACACGATGCAAATAAAAAGCTTGTCCAGAGGGAGTACAGCCTTAAATGTACCAATAAATATTCTTTTGGTTCAAGAGTAAAATGGAATGTGAACAGCTTAGTTAGTATCAGAATACAATACTTCGGGTTGGCATTTAGTAGATATGAATATAACAAGCCGTAAAAATGGGCATAATAATAAACAAGAGATTATTTTCCAGCTATGCAAAATATTCAGGAATGTGTCATTCATCTTATATGTTCATAGAAAGGGAGAAAGCATTCATGAGCAAATGAAAGTTTGGTTCTAGTTCTATCCTACCTCCAATGTTTTATCCGTTATGGGATATTTGAAAATAAAAAATTCACTCTGAAAGGGGTATATTTTGGACTTTATTGCTGCAACAAAACATTGTAATTAGAGGATGTTTGGTTGAAGTGCTCAATATTATTACATCCATTGGTTGGGTTGGGTTCGTGGAAACCAATCTAAATGGAAGGAAAATTATGTGGTATTAAAGTTACACTGATTCTTAGGCAGTGTAACTAATAAACCATTGTTTCCTCCACATAACCTCCATTTATGTCTCACATTCAGAAAATAAAAGCCGTAAAAAATACCATAATAAAATGAATAGCAATAATAAAGATTGCGACTAGCAAACGACAATAATTTTTTCAACGACTTGTGAAAGAATCAGGAGAAATGTGAAGCTCGGGGAAAATGGAAACTCTCATGCATAAAACAAGAAATGTTTATTTATGCACAATGCTTTGTTTTTTTTCTACCTACCATGCCTCTCTCCTGATGGATATCTACCGTTCTAATTTGATGGCGTGTTGTTTCTTTAGGAAAAAGTGTAGTCTGGCACTTGCTGGTTTTTTAAAGTCTAGCTTGAAAATCATGATTCTAAAAGGAAATGTACAAAGCGCTTAAGGCACGCACTCCAAAGAAAACCTCCAGGAAGTAGGTACCTACATGTCACTAGAAGCAATAACTTTGACTTGCCACCTATTTTTAGGGGTTTTTACATTTACTTCATTTTTACCTGGAAACGATTTCATTTCAAGTTCCAGCTGAAACCAATAAATACATGACGCTGTTAGGTGGTGAGTAGGTGGCATAATCATTTTCAATGCATTATGCAATGTTTGCAGTTCACCTTTGACATTTACTGCTGATTTATATCTTACTAAACATTTGACTTTAAATAATGACACAAGAAAGCATCCTACATGTAAAAGTTCAGAGTTAATTTTTTCTTTCTGCAATTCTTTAATATTAACTAACTTAAAGTGCATTTAGGAGT
>JAANSQ010001492.1:0-14946 GCA_036850885.1 Lepidocyrtinus dapeste
CTGACATGGACTTCTTGGACAGAGATCGCCACTATGAAATCCAAAGTCATCATCTTCATCCGCCTCTTCATCTTCCAATCCCACTCCTACATTTGCTGATAAGCTTTGTCTTCTTTTCCTTCTTCTCCACTCTCTGCCTGAAAGCTTCTCTCCTGGATAATTTTCCAACGTTTGAAGCTGATTCACCTCATTTTTCAAGTTTCTCAACGTGATAATCCTATTCGAAATAGACGTCGATCTCGTTTCAAATCCTAAGTAAGGATCGTCAAATTCTGGAAAGCCATGATCCGCTAGGCCAAACCACGTAATTGTAAAAGCGATCGTATAAGTTACCAAAAGAACAATGAAAGGCCTTCTACTAAATGCTACTGCTAAAATACGCAACGCAGGATTAATTTTCTCCACCCCATTTTCCTCTCCTTCCGCATCATGACTAGATTTTAAACATGGAAAGCAGCAACGACAACAGTTCCTTAGAAACTCCCACGCTGAGGTTGTTATCGATTTATAGGTATTCGCACTAGGCTCTCTAGCATACTCCCCAGAATGGGGCTCTTCAGTGGTACTTTCATAACACTGATTTCCAGGAGATCCATTATTGTTATTCCGGTTGTATCTTCGATTCTCATCATCCTCATCCATTTTAAGTAGGTACAACTTTCAAGCATTCTTACATTTTACATAAACTCTGATACTCTGATTTTGCATGAAAAAAACAATATTTTCCCTAAGCTGTTACATTTCACACATTTTGACACGATAACAATCAACTTGTATATTTATCCTCACCACTTCCGTTCCTGATAAAAATACACTCACATAAAAAACCCAGTGGTGAAAATGGAACGTGCACGCAAAGCACGCGCCATCCCACAATGACACACAAACATCTTAATCAATCCAAATGTAAATGTAAAAATTCTCATGCAAACTCTACATTCCTCTAAAAAAATTCTTAGTCCTTAAGAAAAATTTGTAGAATTATCTGTCACATCAAGCACGAAAATGTATTATATCAACTTGTTTATTTCGACTCAAATCCTTTAACCAGGACGAAATGACTTTATCCGAATAATTTTCTTGATACGTTCTTACTCCCTTCGTTTTACCAACTGGAGAGGTTTTCTTTTGGCAATCCATTACATTGGCATTGGCACATTCCAACCCTCCCCTTCTCTCATTTTTTCATCTAAATGCTGGCACAAGACAGTGATCCTGATCCCGTAGATTGATACCTTGAAGCACAATTTTTTTTCTATTTTATATCCACTCTCGTGGAAAACAAAAGGAGCTAATGTTACTCTACATGGATAAAGGTACCGCTTCCTGCACCTGCTCACCCTCTCTCAGACTTACGTACATTCCCTAAGAGAATATTTCAATGATGTGATCATGTTGATGATCATTGTGTACATTGTCCGGTTTCTCATCGCGATGAGACTACTTTAATGTACATACCTTTACTACCTGTTTTACAAAGTAGGCATTCAATCCAATATCCTTTCTTCCCAACAGTTTTTTTTCACAACTTTTCGTTTAAATGCTGAGTTTTTCTTCATAATAAAAACACAAATGAGAGCTTTATTCTGTATTACAATATCAGTCAGTAGGATCGACCGCGCTCTATTATACCTCTTCATTGGTATCAGCATCCAAACACATTTTTAAAAAACGCATAAGCTTTACCCACATTAAGAACTACTCATGAACTGTTGGATGGACAGACTGACACGACAGGTACTCTTGTCCATAATAGGGAATTTATATATAGGAACTTGTATGGCTCTGCACCACCAACACTCACCATCAACTCAACTGAAGCGTACATTTTTTTCTTGGAGTAGACAATGTCCGTAGTTCATTTAGCCTTTGCTTTTTTTGTATGAAGTCAGTAAAAACTTTAGCATAACAGTAATAATACACTTACAACTGCTTGGGTAGAAAGGGTGAGAATTAATATTTTTTTAGTGAAGGTATTACTCCTTTTAAAGAGCCTTTTCTGAATAGGTTAAGCACAATACGAAATACCTGCTGGAATAAAAAATGTTGCTTTACTGCTTCTCGTGTCTCAGTTTGACTGAAATGCTTCACGTTTTACCTGTTCTAGCTTTACACATGTTTCACAAGACAAACAGAAAATATTTCTTAAAAAAATGTTCTTTTACTGGCTGAGCTGGTTGGTTAAAATCTGGCTCATTTAGTTCACTTTGGAGTAGGGAGGCTACAGGTGAATATGTTATTTTGAGCTTAAAGAAGATGAAAATATTTTCATGCTAAGGAATAAATGAGCTTTGGCTTCCCCTATTTTTGCTTGAATGCTTTGTGCAAACATGTTGCATTTGGGAGATTACTTACAAAATGATTTTATCTTTTAGGAAAAGAAGTAGCTGACCTGACAGACAAGGCATTTTAAAAAAAAATCTTATCCTGAAAAAATGCTTATTTTTCGGCTGAGATGGAATGTATTTGGGATAAGGCACGTTTTTATTCAAAGAAAAATATTTTTCTTGGGATTTTTTTTTCCAAAAATGAAGTTTCAACTTTAAGAATGAAGTTTATCCTGTTCGACTTGAGTTCACAAGGTAGACTTCAAACTCAAGAAGGATGATCTTAAATTTTTTTAGGATTTTATCACTACACTTCACAATAATGGTGGAGAAAATTCTGGTTTCTTTTTTGAACAGGAATGATACGAGCTGATGAAAAAATCTTGTTGACTTTACAATAAAAAATGTATTTGCTGGCCGGTAGTTAAACTGTAAAGAAAATACTTTTCAAATTACATTCCATCCCATCCAGACGTTTTCAAAAGCTTACGGCATGGTCCTTTTAATAAATTATCAAATTTTCATTTGACAGGCTATAAAATTATTTTCTAAACGAAATATTTAATGAAAAATACTTTTATCAGTAATCTTTCATTATCTTCATTATTTTTTACTGACTGAGATGATAGATTTGTTATTGTATGCGTAATGTAGAAAAACTCATGTCATGTTCCTGCTCATATTTAGGTACTTACATGCAGCTGCTGTAAATGCTAGTTTTCAGATCGTATGCCCTTTTATGTCAACTTGCCTTTACAGTTTCTGTATTCCATATCAGTTCTCGGAAATTCTGTTTATCTTGACGCAGGTATAGGATGGTGAAGGTAAATACCTAAAAGGTTTATGATGATGAAATATTGATTACTCCTAAAGCATAAGCCTTGGTCTTGGCTTGACTTGTCATATTTAGAAGAAGGCTCTGTTTTTTCCGGTACGTCATACAATTTATGCTGGTAACGTAATATCTCTGACATAATTACTTATTTAATTAATCAACGTTACTGTAAAACAAATATCTTCGTAGGAAAGCATGTATCATATTTTCTGAGATTTATTTAAAAGATTTCCCCAGTGTTTAAACCACTTCAATAGTTCACCACAAGTCAAAATAATTTGTATGAAGTCGAATGATTTGTTAATGAATTATGCATAAAAGAATTTCAGAAAGCATGAATTTTGGGCTGAATTATTGCTCAGAATTCGAAGAAATTCTCTGCTACCGCTGACGCCATGGTATGTTGATTTACAGATGTATTAAATGTGTATGTAGATAGGTATTTATATTTATCTTATTATTCATTAACTCTATATGGTCTTCACAAGTGTATTTGATAAACAGCTTATAATTTATTTGAAACATGATAAAATTATTCTATATAAATAAATCATTATATTACAATTATCCTGAATATTTTTGCAGGCCAAAGGGGGAAACCACAACAAACTAGATTAAGGTTTTTTTTGCCATGATTTAACCATGAAATAATATCCGGTCGACGATCCTGTAAATACTACGTGGGGAATAAACAAATCAAAACGGATTTTACGTGGTTCTGTCTAGTTGCCTACTTTATGTCTGTAATATAAAGCTGGAGTCATGGCCTAGCAAAGCGATATACACTTTCAGACTAATTACTATTGCTCCTTAGCTACTCATTGAACCGTCATAATTATAATCGGTTCGCCAGTCTACTTACCATGGACTCGGTAGATTCATATCCTGGAAAATGGATGGCCTTCCTAATAATTCTCGTATTCTCCATTCATTACCGGGGGATTGAAGCACAGGGAGATAACAATCCGGATCTTTTGGGTAAAGCCTTTCAACTGCAATCCATTCATTTGTGGATGGACGTATATGCTTATGAAGCCATTTAACAAATTACAAGTGTCATATAAAATTACATTTTTTATCTCCAGGCGCGAACATGAACATTGACAAAAGTAGAATTACTTTATCTGGGTTTTCTAGCGGTGGAACCTTTGCCCAAATGCTACAAATCTCATATTCCTCCTTATTTTCTGGAATCGCTGTTTTCTCTCATAGTAATTAATTCTTAATTCAATTAACATCAGGGATTATTTCAACGATGAGGAAAGAAGGAGTCAAGATTCTAACAGTTTTTTCCAGCATTTTACAGATGTGGACCTCCAAGTGGGATTGTAACGGACTATGATAGAGTCTGTACGACCTTATTCAATGTATCTGAAAGTGAATACTACGACCCTGAGTTGGTACACATCGATATTCAAAATTACGAAAGGACTGGTTTGATTGAGAGCACTTGGAATTTGAGAAATAAGCGGCTTTATGTATACACTGGAATTAGAAATGCATTTTTTACACCGAGTAAGTAAATTTAGATTAAGTCAATCAAAGTCATTTGACATAAATTAATATTACTCTCCAAGAAAATTAATGGATTAGAAATATGCAATAGGACAAAGCTTAAACATTCTAAGGGTGTATGAGAGATACATCAATTCAACTTCGTCCATTTATACTCGCGTTCAAGATGGAAACTTGGTTTTGGTAACTACTCGAGAAATATCTGATCTCATTGATGAATTGAGTAAAACAAATTAATTTTCAAAATATGATTTATATTTAAGCCAACAGATAGGACGGATGTTGGACTTCCATGCACTGCGGATCCTATAAGAACCAATAAATGAGACCTATTTCATTGGACAATGTGGGTTTTCAGGAGTGACGGAAGCCATGAATTTCTTGTTGACCGAGAGTCCTTACCAAAATCAAGGTAATTCGGATAAAGATTACTAATTTAAAAAAACGAATGAGGTTATGCCAGAGACTTTTTAAATAACCCATAGGGCAACCTAATGAACGTTATCGAAGCACATTACGGGCATTTGACCAGCGAGAATTCACCCAAAACTCTAAACTTACATCAAATGGACAGCATAGGCTACTACTACGTACCGAGAAAATGTCGGAGGGGTAGTCATAACCATAATCCTAGGTGCCTGCTCCATTTCCATTTTCATGGATGCACTGTTGGAAGGTTAGTTTCTGGTCTCAATTTTCATAGAATACGTTTTTTAATTTATCAAGGACAATAAATAATTTAATTTTAATGTGCAGAGAGTTTGTTGGAACGAAATACATTGAAAATACTGGACTGCTGGAATTGGCAGATCGGAGAGGGATTATTGTCATATTTCCCCAAGCGCTCTCTTCCAGTCCAGAAAATGTAATTGGTTGTTGGGATACATTTGGAATTGGTGGAAGATTTTATGGTAATAATTTTTTTTAAACTAAACTGGAACTATAATCCAGGTTATTAAACCAATTTTATAATTTAGCTACACAAATTGGACCCCAAATCGTAGCCGTGAAACGCATGCTGGACCGAGTTCTAGGGTTATCATTTCCATCTTCAGTTGTAGCAGCATCAGCTACTAAGCAAAGACAGTTTAACTCCGCACCACTCGCAAATTCAGCATCATCCCCGAGACAAAGAGAATATAATTTCAGACCCACAACAAATTCAGCATCATCTCCATACCGCTCCGCAAGTTGGGGAAGGCAAGGTCGCCAAGTAGATTCCGATTACAATGAATATTGATCAACATAACAAAAAATTAACTGGATAACTATCTTTCCAATTCCGTACCGATTCGTAACCTCAAAACAAACTGAACAACTTGCATTGAAGAATAATAAAGTCGCTTATCATTGAGTTTACTTATTTGCGTACTCAGTCGCAAAGCGTTTCGAGTGGGGGTCGGGTCGGAGTTGGTATAGATGAAAATATTTATTTAGTATACAAAAGCAGTACAAGTATTTTAGTTTATGCTTTGGATGGAAATTAAATTGATTAAATTAATTAGATAAGTTGATAAATATTTTCTTTCTTTCAACGGTTCAACTAAAATTTTCAATGTTTGGGGCGGAAATAAATGTACTTAGAAGCAAATATAAATGTAAATAGTTAACTGCTATGTAGTGTATTCATTTTATCTGTTCAAAGTTCAAACTCTAAAATTGAATAGAAATGGATCATTTTTATGTCTAGCAAAATTCTACCGTCGTGAATTCAGTTTTAAATTTCAGTCGCTTATTTCGTTTCATAGGTATAAGTTCAAGGCTCAAGTGTTTGTTCGTCTTTGTCCTATCCTAGTTCATGTTCATATTGTTTGTTGCTCGTTTGAAAAGCGGCAGCGGGTAAAAGTTTAAGAACAACAAAAGCACATGCATTCATTGAAAATGAAATCAGCAAAAACACAGACTAACCTAACCCTGGCCACATTTCATGTCAGTTTCATTCAGCTAAATAATTTTCGTTTTTTGGATTTTATAAAAGTCCCTTGTAATATTTAACGGTCAGAAGTTGATTTTGCTGCAGCGATTCTTATCCGGACACACCATTCAATGTGGAACACGGAACTACCAACTGTTTTAATAAATAAATCTTTTTAAGCCATAGTGTAAGTAAGTGGTCCAGCTCGAGCAGATCTTATCTGTAGTTTTAGGTCAATATGCCTACAGTTACTTTGGAAGGTTTAGAAGTGCGGTTTCCTTACGATCCATACGAAATTCAAAAGAATTTGATGGGATGTGTGATTAAATGTATAGAAAAAGTAAGACGAGTGATTTATTATTTTTCATTGTTTGAGATGATAAGGTATATTTGTGAGAAGGCGTTTAGTGACTTGATTAAACTTGTTAATTGTAGCGTGAACATGGCCTCCTTGAATCGCCTACAGGAACGGGTAAAACTGCCTCATTGTTATGTTCGTCCCTAGCATGGCTTCAAAATGAGAAGGATTGTGTTAAGCGAAGTCTCCAAGGAGCAGCCAACGCTGGCTTTATGGCTAGAGGACAAGGAAAAGATGACCCAACGGCATTAAATTTTATTGCTCAAACCAGTAAGAAATGAAAATTACTGTAACTATGGAAAAAAAATCTACTGCTTAATTAATATATTGTTTTTGATTACAGGAGTACCAAAAATAATCTACGCCACTAGAACCCACTCTCAAATCGGACAGGCCATGAGGGAATTAAAGCGAACCAGCTATAACAAAATCAAAACGGTCGTATTAGGCTCAAGGGACATCATGTGTATACACGATGAGGTCAGTAGACTGCAGGAGTCATCCACGAAAATAATGGCGTGCCACATGAAAGTCCTAGGAAGGACATGTGCGTACTATAACAACGTTCAAAAGGTCCGAGAAGCATTTACCGTTGGAGAACAACCTGTAATGGATATTGAGGAATTGATTACGAAAGGAAAGAGCCAAAGATTTTGTCCGTTCTTCTTGTCCAAAGAACTGGTCGCGGATGCAGATCTTATATTCATGCCGTATAATTATCTTTTAGACCCTAAACTCAGGGCATCTCATGGAGTTGAACTTAAAGTAACGACTATTTCTTAGGAACATTACTCTGCGTATAGAATATTTAGCTGATTAATTAATCTGTAATTATGTCTACAGGGCTGCATAATAATTCTGGACGAAGCACATAACATAACCAAAGTTTGTGAAGACTCCTCTTCGTTTGAACTTCGTAGTTCTATAATTGCGCAATGCATTAGAGAAGTGACCCGAGTAAGTTTGAACTTCGATTTGATCTATTAATTTTTACTGGATTGTTTCAGGTATTAAATTAATGATATGGTTTAGGCACTCAACGAGTTCAATGAACTGACAGAAGAACTCAAGAAAACCACGAAGGACCTTTCTCTGGGAGAAATTGTCAATCTGAAGGCAGTCATGTTAGAACTCGAGAAGCAATTGGATGCTGCGTCGTTCTCCTTAGATATTCCTGATAGCGGAAAGACCATTCAAGGAGAGGAAGTCTTGAAATGTTTCTTTGCCAGTGGCTTCACTATCGACCAGTTTAGTAGATGGATTCGTGTCCTTGATGGAGTTTCCTCCTTCATGGCTAGTAATTGCACAGAGGCTAACGGATGCGATAAGTTTGCTGCAGTTTTACGAGTATTATCTACAAGATTGTTAGGATTTCAACCCTCCCTTTTTCTCAGTTCCTATGCGGTCCGGGTGGAAATCGAAGCTTCCAAAGGAGCTCAAGCTAATATGTTATTGGCTACTATGAAGAGACCTACTGGGAAGGTCTTTCATTTTTGGTGTTTGAATCCAGCAGTCGGGTGAGCAGAGGATAATTTAAGTAGTTTCCAAAGAAGCAAATTAAAATAAGTAAGTGTTAATAACGTTAAGGATTAATTCATTTATAGTCTGGATCTACTCCTCCAGCATAATCCCCGTTGTATTATGCTTGCCAGTGGAACATTATCCCCAATCGAATTTCTAGAGAATGAGCTACAATTACACTTTCCGGTAAAAATACAAAATCCTCATATTATCACACAAAAACAGCTATACGCAGCCATTTTGAAGGTAGGTCCAGGAAACGTGAAGTTATCTTCGGCTTATAATAACCGAAGCAAAGCAGAGTACATAGTGTCACTAGGAGAAGCGATTAAGGAAACTTGTTCAATAGTTCCTGAAGGAGTTTTGGTCTTCTTTCCTTCATATTCGGCGATGGATCAAGCCGTAGAATTTTGGAAAGATAAGGGTCAATGGGGAACCATCGCCGCAGAAAAAGTTAGTATTTAATACGTTTCGCAATTAAAGTTGTTATAATTTCTGAGCTCTGACATTATGAAATCTCCAATTTTAGTCAGTCTATGTGGAGCCGAGAGGAAAACGAGCACTAGATGATCTCATTACTGATTACTATCGGGACACAACCAAAAGTTCAGGCTCTTGTTTGATGGCGGTTTGTAGAGGAAAAGTGTCCGAGGGTCTCGACTTTACTGACGGTAAATGCAGAGCTGTGATAATTACTGGGTTGCCCTACGCCCCGTTTAAGAATGAGCAAGTTGTCTCCAAAATGAAATACTTGGATAGCAAAGCAAATCAATCTCAGGTAAGATAAAAAAAACTATTACCAAAAATAAATTAGAATTAATTTAATCCTATGCATTTTTGAAGGGAATTCGAGGAAATACTTGGTATAGTATTGACGCTGTCAGAGCACTGAACCAAGCTGTAGGTCGTATAATCCGACATCGTAACGATTTCGGGGCCATTTTACTCTGCGACGATCGCTGTGACTACCGAGA
Source organism: Lepidocyrtinus dapeste (assembly GCA_036850885.1). NCBI lineage: Eukaryota > Metazoa > Arthropoda > Collembola > Entomobryomorpha > Entomobryidae > Lepidocyrtinus > Lepidocyrtinus dapeste. The sequence goes on from JAANSQ010001492.1 coordinate 9,446, forward strand.
CGTAAATCAAAACCTTTCCTCTTGGGTTAGCTCCCGACTAGTCCGTCCTACATTTCAAGAGATGAGTGAACAACTCCGTAGTTTTTTCCAATCATATGGGTTTGGCATTTCGTATTCAGGATGGTCAAGTTCTCAACTGACCCCATCAAGTCGCTTGAAACCAACAGCTAGCCAAAGCCAAGAAAATGGTGCTAGCAGTTCCTCCGGGGGTTTCATATTCAATTTACAAATGGGAAAATATATCCCCAGAAATTCGCTTCGAGAGTCTAAAGAAGAAACGCAGATAAGATTGATCAAGGAAGCTCCCGAGCCACTTTTCGGGGAACTTTATGATACTACCGATGATGAAACACCCATGAAAAATAGCCAATCCCTAAGGAAAAAATCAGGAGGCTCAGCGCTATTCAATTTAGGAGCGACGACATCACCCACTATTTCCTTCACACAGCCCCTACCCAAAAGAGAAAGTGCAAACTTGAATACAAAACATACGAGTTCTAAACCTCCAGCATCGTCTTCCACATCGTCTTTAAGCGGAACTAATCCTAAAAAGAAAATTAAGTTAATATCTGAGAATCGTGAGCCCATGAGATATTCCCGTATCGCCGAAACTAAACCTGATATTGAACGATTCGCTGGAATACAAAAGTCTGGGTTGACTGTGAACCATGTGATGAGCACAAGCGCTAGGAAACAGCAAGATGCGCCTGCAAAAACGCCTGTTTTTAGACCGTTGTTTTCATCCACTCCTGCCAGCGTCCACGCGTTACTGGTGGAGGATAAGTCTTTCGAGAGTGTAAAAGATTTTGCAGATTGGGTAAGATTATCAAAGCATTTATGTAGCTCTGTAACTGTAGTGATAATTATATGCAGTTAAATAATCTCTTATTTTTTTGCCATAGATGAAGAAAACTCTAAACGCTGATGAATATCGTAACGTCATGAGCCATTTTAAGGATTACAAGCAGAAGAATGACTTGAAGAAATTAATAGACTTTGGCAAAACAGTTTTCACCCAGGGAGCTGGTTACAAGTCATATTTGAATGGTTTAAGATTGGTCACTTCAGTTGCTGACCGATCCAAAATAAATGAAACTATTGCAAACATTGATAAAACAAAAAGGTGATAAGCCTTTCAAAACATAAACTGAAAATCTAATTGAATTCTACAGTATTATTAGCTAATACCTATTGACTTACTTTAATTAATTAATAAGCTTTTGTACTTTTGTAATTCTTGTGACTGAAATAAATGCTCGAGTCAAGTCCACTTCTCTCGCATTCTGCCTTGTTTCATCATTTTATATTTTCTTTCCTTAAAGTAAGTTTATACATATCTTTGTTATTAGCGAGCTAAATAATTAAGTATTTTATAGAATCATTTCTTAATTTTTTAGTAAAACTAAATCTAAGCGTTTACTAAACTGAAATGTAGGGACTGCTGAAGCGCTGAAGTCACGCAAGTGCATTGAAATTGCGCGAAATGAATTTAATATTATTTAACTCAAGATTAAAGACAAGGAAAGGCTTGTGCCGAAGTACTGCATTTTGCATTGCTGTCTTAAAATTGTCTGATTTTAAATTTTTTATAATTTTCTTTGGCATTTCACTATTCACTATTTTTGACTGTTTTTTGTTTTGTAAGAAATTTAGTTTTATGTACATTATTAGAGCAAATGCAAAATGGTACAAAATACTTACATATTTCTTGAATATTCAGAGAGGAAAGTATTTTGGAATTCATGATACAAAAAGTAAAATGTAAAGAAAATTAACTAATATTTAAGATTATTAAGTATAGTATACAATTGTAAGTGGTATCATAACCTAGATTTAGTAATCAAAATCATACTCTTCTTGTTTCGGAGATCGCTTTGAACGCTCGTGAATGACGAGAGTGGAGGAATGTGCCACTCTAGTTGACTTTACGGATCTTACGCTTTTCTTCTTGTCGTTATCCTTATTATTTTTGGAGTTTGGTGCTGTTGTGGTGGTGACCTTCTTTGCCATGAGGGGTTTAGAGGAAGCTGGTTCCTGCACCGAAGCTGCTTCTTTAGTGTTGTCATTATCAGGCGATGAAGGTGTAGAAGTGAAACTGACCGAAGAAGCTGCAACAGCTAAACCTCCAGAAGTATCGGGGCTTGAGTCACTGTCTAAGCTTTCCCCACCTTGGATTTCTTTTTGGTCCTGAAGAGTGACATGTAATGGAGCTGGTAAGACGCTGGCGGTAGGGGATGAATATTCGGTGACTTCGTGGTAGGCCATAGCTTTATTTTTGGGGTCATCTGAGGCGTACATGCATTCTTCTTTATTTGCTCCTCGAGCATTCTTGCAAACAAAACCTGAACCAGAGCAAGCAAATTGAAATCAAAGTACAATTCAACAGTCAAAAGTGGATGATTCTGAGTTTGGCGTCACTTACAAGTCATGTCGCCTTTGTGGACTTTTTGACAACCATCTCTTGATTTGCTTGAAAATTCTTTCAGGAAACCTCCAAACTGATCAAAGTTCTCTTGGACTGGACTATCCTCCGAGAAGAAGCCAGGTGGAGGAGCAAAATTATGACTAGGTTGAGTATGTTGCTTGTCTGGAACGTAGCTACTTCGAAGGCTACCTCCACTAGGTCTGCCACCCCCGCGACCGTTACTGTGATAATCGCCTCCTGGGGAATTTGAGACTTCAGGGGAGTGGCGATCATCTCGATTCTCATTTCGACCTCGGGGTCCTTGAATTTCATAGTTTTATATAAAATAAATATGCAACCAAAAAGTAATGACACATCAAGCCATGTATTTCATGGAAACATTTACTTACGATGATAGTAATTTGGTTTAAAATCATAATTACTCGCGGAGTAGCTAGGCCCTTGAAAGCCAGAGCCCGGGTCGTTGTTGAACGCCTCGGGAAAGTTCTTTTGCAAGTAGTCATTATAAGCTACGTCAAAGTCATCATGACTATTCCTTCTATTACTGGCACTGGTCTCTTGTCCTTCGCGTCTATTTGGATTGTGAAAGTATTGGGGCTGAAAAGAGCCACCACCTCTAGGGGCACTATGCCCTACATGAGGATTATGTCCGCGGTGGGGAGAACGCCCACCACCATCTTCTCCTCCTCCTCCACCATTATTTCTACCACGATTGTTATTATTGTTACCATTAGGTCTTAACTGAACATCAGGGTCAAATTCACGAGGAATAGAAAAGTCAAATTCCCTAGTAGCCGCAGCCGCTTCCCTTTCGTAGTCTGTCGTAGGCCCAAAATCGAAATCGCTGTCGTAACCTTCACCTCCTCCTCCCCTTCCCCCACGAAATCCCCTGCCACCACTGTGATAACCCCCTCCTCCCCTTCCACTGTCTCCAGAATTACTCAATGGAGGACCTTCATATCCTGTCGGATGTCGGTAAGATCCTGACCTAGCATCATAAGGATCACCATGCTCGTCACGATTATTACTTCCGTAGTCATCGTTTCCTCCAAAATCTCTGAAATCTCCGGCCTGGCGCTTGTCAATAGTCTTGCCTTCACTTTCGGCAATTTCAGGTTCTACATTGACTGCCTTCGTTGTGCTTTCTGCACTCGCCAACTCCCCTGATGGGCGTTGTCGGTTGCCACTTCGTCGGTTTCTGTCTTTCCTGAAGAAGTAGCATTAAAACCTACCTTGACAAAACTGAATCATACAGAAGAAGCCAACTTTGTCCATGAATTGGTGTCCTTGGTCAAGATGTTATATGATTGTCCTTGTTGAAAAGAAATGGTGTACAGTGTTTTCATGGTGGGTCCAACGATTTAAATCAATGAAAACGTTTCTAATGTGTCATGAAAATGTGTTGTCCAAAGATTTGCCATGTTTACATGAGTCACGGTCAAGGTTATCCGGAGTCGGGATTGAATAATGTGAGATTTAATGGAAATGGTATAATTATAATTTTGGATGTGTTCAAGTGTAATATGTAATTAGTTGTAGTAATGTGAAGGTTTATGTAATTCTGTGAATTGTGTGTGTGAGTGAATTAAGTTTGTAGTGTGTAAATTAACAAAAGTATTTATTCAAGTGTGTATTCTTAACCTAAAGATTTCTTTGGAATGTAAAGATTTTAACAAATTTTTACAAGGTATAACACTGAACGAAGCAAGTGTATTTTTAACGGTTTTGTGTAATCAAGTCATCATCTTTATGTATGAAAAAATTATGCAATGAAGGAAGTGTGTAAATTAACAAAAGTATTTATTCAAGTGTGTATTCTTATCCTAAAGATTTCTTTGGAATGTAAAGATTTAACAAATTTTTACAAGGTATAACACTGAACGAAACAAGTGTATTTTAATGGTTTGTGTAATCAAGTCATCATCTTTATGTATGATAAAAATTATGCAATGAAGGAGTGAGTGTGTGTTGTCATTTTGACGTTTGTAAAAATTGATCAGATATACTCTATGTGTGCATCGTAATGTCAAGTTGTTCTTTGAATATTGAAATTAAATTTAGACAAGTCATAAGGATCGATAAAAATGTAATCTGAAAGGATCTTTCTGCATGTTTCTCAGCTCGTGGAAACATGCTTCGTAAATTATGTGACGTGGAGGCATTCACAGTCATTGCTAAAAAATTTTACCCGGGACGACGTCCATTATCACTGTAGGATGAAGACTCAGAGTGAAAGTAGGCCCCATCATTATTGGGACTTCCTTTCGAGTCATAAGAGCATTTTTCGGCGTAACGGCCATTTTCATCTTGGCATACGTAACAAGTCATTGGGCGTCTGTTGCTTCCACCACCTTGACGGTTTCTTTGTCTTGCTTGACGTTTATAACGACCTTGGTAGGTGGAGGGGTCGTAGTCTTCATCGGGCTCAGTGAATGAGGCGTGATCGTCATTGTAATCAACTTGTTTCTCAACCTGGACATAAAACATATTGTAATCTCTATAACGAATTTTCTGAAGTTGTAATTGGCCTATTGAATAATTAGTGATTGATTTTTATACCTTTTTGCATCTTGGACTTTTCGACTCTGCAGTTCTGGGCTTAGTTTGCGGAGAGTTTGAGGTCTCTTGAGCTGCTTGGGAGTATCTAGGGGTGGCTCTTTCATAAGTTGGTGCAGGACCCCGTCCCGTACTTTGTCTTCCACCGCCCCCATAATAGCCATTATCCCGATCGTCATCATATGAATCTGTTTGTGGACTATTCGAAATCCCGTCATAATCATCATACTGTCCTGGATTGCCCCTACTGTCGAAATAGTCTAGTGGACTGTTGCCTTGTGGGTAACCACCTCGACCATTATCTCTACCAACTTGTCTGTAACTGGATCTATACCTGTTTGGTCCATCCTGTCCTCTAGAGTAGTAGTCTCCATCAGAATCCTCCCGCTCTGGCTCCTGTCTTCCACTGTACGTGTAAGATGGGTACGCTTTGGTCTGGGAGCCCTTTGAAGGATCCGAACCAATGTTTTCACTCTGGATCAGTTATATTTTTTCATAGTGCCCAAAATAATTTATAAGC
>JAANSQ010001493.1:0-14946 GCA_036850885.1 Lepidocyrtinus dapeste
TTTCTTTGCTACGCACATAACATGCACATTCAGATCATGTGTAATTCCACTTGTTGTGTTTTGTTTTGACCATCACAGGCAAAACTCGATCCGAGTTTTTTCTGTGGAAAGTATATAATCATAATATTAAATTAAATAATTTAATTTGCATTGTTTTATTTTAGAAATCTCACGTTCAAACAAAAATCAAATAATGTCATCCTCTAGTGAAGACATGAGTTCGTATGATGATTATGATTATCATTCAAACGAGGTTGACGCTAATGATGAGCAGAAAAATAATGCCAGTATAGTCTTTGGTAAAAGGGTTCCAGAGACGTCAACAGCATCTTCTAGCTCACGTATAATTTCAAGCAAGATACTTTTTGCATTTGTGTAGTTTTGTAAACTGAAATTGAACTTTTCTCATTCAACAGAGTCTTTTCCGCCAACCCAAATCGGAAATTACGCCAGCAACACATGGTATATTTTCAACTATTTTTTTATCAGAGATTTTCAATATTTATGGTAATTAAATTTTTGTCATTCGATCTTGATTTACAGGCTTATACCCGACATTAATGAGGAATTTCCTACTCTTGGGCGTTATTCTCCTCTAAGCTCGTTGTCTTCACAAGGATCCTCGTCATCCGCAGATTTTATGGTCAGAAATGTTGAAAAAATAAATGACAGGTATGAAATTTCCGGCTTCGTTTTCAGAGGTTGAAAATACATTGTGTTATTATGATTAACTGAATTCTTTAAAAATATTCAGGTGTGATGCATTTCAAAAAATGGATATTGTTTTACAATTACCAAAGGAGGAACAAGAAGTGTTGGAACGATTTTGCCTTGATCCTAGCACGTAAGAGACAAATTTTCAAAAATATAAAAGGTTAAATAAAATACAGTTCTCTAATTTGAAACTTTATACCGAACTTGTCTTATCTGGTACATCAGCATGAATCGGCTCAGGACTTTATTGCTGGCAGAATTTGACCCATTCAAAATAGCCATGGAGTCCCGTCGCGAATTTTCAGACGAAGCCGTTGAGCGAGTAAAACAGCGAATGCAAAATGATGACATATACTCTGTGTAAGAAAGTTACATTCTGCTCCACAGTTTACAAATTATGATCTCGAATAACAGATTCGTTGTGGAATCATATTATTTAAATTTATGTTTTAGACTTGGAAAAATCGGAAACATATTCATGACTAAATTCTCTAGGAAAATATATATAGCAGGCTATGCTGCCACTGCTGGGTAGCCAATTATGAATTTTAAAAGATCTTAATAACTTTACCATATTTGTTGTACTATACTAATTCATCTATTGTCTGACATTTGTTCCAATTAGACAAGGTGAAACGTCGGCGGAGGAAACACTAGTAAAGGAAACATCTACTTCCGCTGTAAACTAAACTTTCAACTTAAACTACCTATTCGAAGAGTTGCGCTTTAAAATGTCAATTTAATTCTGATCCTACTTTATTTTAAGCCTTTCACTTCTGCTCCTATCGTTCAAGAGAATGAAACCGAAAACGAGGATATGGAAGTTGATAATACAACCGATGCTTCAGATGTTGCTCAAGATGTCTCTCCCGAGGTGCTCCCAGTTGTGCCAAACTTTGCAAACGAGGGGAATTTCCTTCAGGTTATTAATTATTATTACTAATCATTATCATATTACCCCATTAATCTTTGCGATTTTAATTGAATATCTTTCCATTGTCTTTTTAAATGCAATGCAATAGAGGAATGAGCCATCCCCTTTTATCTTTACAAATGAAACACTTGAAAGAGCTAATGACCACGTGAACCGTGAAAGTGAGCTGGGGAAACAAATTGACAAAAGCGGCCGAGTCTTGTTTGATGAGGCATTCACAGAAGAGGAAATTTTAGAATGTACTGTTGGTGGCAAGAAGGGTCTGCGACAGTTTGACCCGAAGAAAGTCCGAGCCATTAATAGTAAGCTAGTTTTTAAACATTAAACACATCTGAAATTAATGACTAAAATGAGAAAACACGAAGAGTTTCTTTAATTTTAACTTGTATGAATACAGGGACTGTGGCTTGGCTACTTCGTCAAAAAAACGGGGAAATCCCTAGTTGTGAGAAAACCGCTGCAGCGCTGTCTAACGCAATCTCCGAAGACATAAGACTTGTACGAAAGGACGAGGACACGCTTAAAAGTAAAGTTTTTGTTGAGCATGCTCATCGTCGTAGAAAGAAGCTAAAGCTTAAAGGAGCAAACGCACTTAACTAGCCTGACACGGCTTCTTTTTTTGTGTTTGATGTGTTTTTGATCTCCATCCAGTCAGGTACCAGGCGCATTTTTTCGTTAATAAATCGCATATTATATTTTAAAATATGTTATTAAAGTTACAAACTTTTAGTGTGGAGTGTGGGTTTAGGTTAGTAATATCCGCATGAAGACAAATCATAGATACTATTTTGGTCTGGTCAACTTAATTGAACTGTTCTTTCGTTCAATGATCAGATAAATGGTGTCAGAAATTATGAACCAATCTGCAAGAGTACCTCAATCACAAAACACATTTTATAAAAACGACATGCGACATCACAACAAAAACTAGTAGGTAATTTTACTTTCGCTTTATTTTAAAATCTCCCTGTTTAATTTAACGTTTTAAATATTTTTAGCCAACGAAAGTAGTCGTAGAAGTTGGGATTAATATTTCTAGTATCTATCCATTAAAGTAGGATATTAACTTCTTTATGGATGAATTTAAATACCTGTCAAGATTAAGAAAACGTAGTTGGGTAGTTCGTCAAAAAGACGCTAATGTAGTTTTTGAATTACTTTTTAATCTTGCTTTTCTGCTTTACTTTTAGTGATTAATATTAACGAATTATTGTGATGTTTCTGTACGTGTGTATTTCATAAGCATATGATAAATTTTGTATGATTTGTTTTATCGAAAGGAAACCATTAAACATGCATGTGTGAAAACCTTTAAATATAAAAATTTACAACTTACTGCTGGTTCTTGCTTCTCCCTTAAGGAGTCTCTTATTCACTAGTTTAAACTTTCATACACATTATGACAAACTCTTGATTTGAATTCGATCGGAGGAAAAACTGTAAATGAACTATATTTCAAACCAATTTGCATAGCATAATAAAATTTAAACGGGGCTAGGTTTTATTTACATGTCATTATACATAAGTTATTACACAAATATTTCAACAACACGCATATTTTGAACAAGTAATTTACGTGAAACACTCTTGAGTAAAAAGAACCACTATTACTGGTATTATATATTTAAATCAACATGAGAATGAAATTGGTTAAAAGCCATTGAAGAAGAAAGAAGAATATTCTGAACCATTTAGCTTATTATTAAAATAAGCAAAGGTTTTTCTGGTTTCAATCCATTTGTCCCCAGAAAATACTTAAATTAACTGGACAAATAGAAATAGGAACTACGAGATTATTTTAAAACAAGATGATATTTAACGTACGATATACATGTAGGGAAACGACCCCTCTTTGATCATACGTTTCATTCTGGTAGAAAGCAGTTACTGAACTCCAGTAATAGTTTGTGGGGGAGCGGCGGGGTCGATGTTGAGTTTCAAAAAGTCGGCGTATGCTTCTACTGCTCGTGGAGGGACTAGCCTTTAATAAGTATTTATAATTTCATATTTAGTAATTTTAAGCCACATCATAGTCTATTGTCCTCTGTTACATAAATATTTAAGTTGGTTTGTACAATATGTTTTAAAAAATTACCACGAAAACATGGCCAGCCATCCAACCAATCTTGGCGTGTAAATGTACTCTACATTTTTACGAACACCTTGAATAATCTTTTTGGCAACTGTTTCAGGAGGATCAATGGGGAAGAGAAGGGGAAATCTGTGGGAAAGAAGAAAAACACAATTGGCTGCATGAGAAAAGATATACGTTTATTCTTTCCGTCTCCTTAAGTTTCAATTTCAAGTGGTCCTCAAAATTATCATAATAAGCATGTTTTTTGTTGCGTGAAATTCCATTGGATATTACCAATTAATTTAATTAGAAAACACTGGATTGCAAAACCACATCATATACTTAAAGTGTTGGTTTAATTACCTTGTGTGTGGGATTCCATCGGATAACATTTCTGTTGCACAGTAGAAGGGGTAAGCCACAGTTATTTTTACGTTCGACTTTTGTATTCTAATTTCATCTCTGAGTGCGTCATGTAATCCATGAACTGCATGCTTTGTTGAGCTGTACGCAGCAATATTTCTCGTTGGCAGAATTCCTGAAGCAGAGCATACAGACACGAGATGTCCATGATTTTTTGCCATCATTGAGGGAAGAAATTCCTTGATTACCTTAACATTGAAAAACAACAAAAATTCAAAATGAATGAGCAGTTTCTAAAAATTGTGTTAGTTTAAATGCGTGACTTAAACTTATATGGTGCAACCCAAACTTTAAAAATTTCATTACACTCTTTCCATATTTGCATATTATAAGAAGTGAAGTCTGAATACTAATGAGCCTAGTACAATTAAGGGTATTAGAATTTTTTACTCACCCAAAAATTTGAGAGAACGTTCACGCTAAACATATTCTCAATTTCTTTGCAAGATTGATTTACAAATGGAGAGATATTCATCATTCCAGCATTGTTGATTACAATGGTTGGATCACCAACTTCCCTCCGAACCTTTAACCAAAGTAAAAACCCAGATTAAACTCTACCCACAGCTCATTACTTTATTGTTTAGCATCGCTGCACTGTGTAACTATTTTATAAAGTCTTGTGATAATTTTAACATTTTTTTGCTACCAAACAAATCCCAAAATTGGTCTAATTAACGTACCAAGTTGGCAGTGCTGGCAACTGCCACACGATCACTAACATCAACACTGTATGCAAAGGCTTTTCCTCCTTTTTTCCGAATTTCTCTACAGACCTCTTCATTCGGACCAGGGCTTTTGCTCCAGCAAACCACTGTTGCTCCGCTCGTTGCTAATTCCAAGCTTATGTATCTTCCAATTCCTCTTCCCGATCCAGTGACCTGCAATTCAGAGGCAAATTGTATTTTCATTTACATTATTTTGACATGATTTTCTCAGGCCAATTTATATTCATTCTCCCAGGAACGTGGGCAATAAATAATGTTAAATAAAGATATTTTTTCTTGTGCATACATGACATAATCGCTAGTTGTTAGTTACATGAAAATGGTTTAAAATTCTTTGACGTATTATGTAAGCTTTTATTTGGGAGTGTTCCAGTGGTTAATTGTATTACTTTAAACTAGGTTTTTGGGCATACAATGAAAATTTCGGGGAAAAGAATTTCCTTGTAAAACATTTTATGGGTTTTTCTGTTGCAGTGTCAAGAAAACCTGTCTTCTTTCTTTCTTTTTGAATGCTAATGAACTTTGCACATGGACGAAAAGTTAGGTACACTTCATTGAAGAAGCTGGTTCGTGAGGGAGTTTACGGGAATTTTCATAGAAATTATTTTGTTACTCACCACAATAATTTCCCCTTTCAGAGACTTCGGTTTTGACAAAAATAGTCTTCTGCATGCATAGTCCAGGTAGAGGTATAAATGGAAAACGAACAGTCTTAAAAAATCAGCAAAATCTATCACAGATTTGACAGTCAATGTCATCATATTGACCAATTGGTCTCGTTTGTGCACAACCACAGATACTGCAGTCATTTTGCTGGTTTGAGAATTTTACAGGAAACGTTTTCAAATCACTGCACGGCCACTCTCATATGAGTGAAAAGTTTATTGCTTTTCTTAAATCAAATGTACACATTAGTGAATAATTTATTCTGTACAGCGACAACTTCTAACTAAACGCAGATAGTATTCACTGTAAAATTTGAAACAGTCAGTGTGACTACCTGCATAAAAATTCAAATACAGTTCACTTCTCAAAGTGGTCAAACAAGGAATGAAAAAATGGTCCGATCAATCGAAAGCTACATAGTTGGTTTCTCTCCCTGACGTCACGGCACTCCTCTCATTGACTACACATGTAAAATCCCTTGTCTTTCTTTGGTCTTTCCACAAATGAGTTTAACAATTTTACCCCACAAAAAGTTCACTGGAGACCGATTCGTCACGGTCTACGAGCAACCAGGGAGGAAATAATGTAAAATTCGCGTTTTATCTTCATTAATTCCATTTTGAATTTACTAGGCGGTACAATACTTGGCCGACGGAAAAAAATTGAACAAAGTCAAGGACACTACGAAACGAAATGTTACTTTCGATAAAAATTTGCACACAAATCTCTCTTTTTTTGTCGCGCACTAAATAATGACTTTAATTTCGTAAGTTTATCCCATTCCAGGCAGATTTTTAAGAGTAAAAAATCCAAAGAAGACAAATTACTCTAGGATTTTGCAGAGCACCTCACATTTTTTGTCGCCCACTACGTCAAACGAATGTCTTCGACAAAAAGTTTGTGCATTCAATTTTCCATATGTGTCGTATACTTCGTGTTCCCTGCGGCTGGGGCTTTTTCAGTTGTACTTGTAGCTTTATGTACCTAGGATTGTTTAGCAAGCAAACAATCAATGATGTTATTGTTGATAAATGGTTTCAACTATGCATGAATCTCATTTCGTGAAGAGACACTGAAGACAAAAAGAGAAAGATTTTTTTCCCAAGCTAGATCACCATTCAGCACATAAAATCCGTATTTCGTAAAGCTCCTTTTCCTTGCAGTCAAACAAACAGCAGTAATATTTCCTCTGAATAAATAACATCTACAAAAATCTTTTTCACTAGTTGGGTTGTCGCCGCGTTTTTGTAAATAGATTGCATGCGTGAAGATATAACAGAGATATGATGATGTAAAATGTGTTAAAACGTTCGAGGGTGATAGGGTTGAAATATTTAACTTTTATAAACTTTCAAAGATTAGAAATATTTTTTAAAAGTGTGAATGTTTGTTAACGTTAAACAATGCAGCACATCACGCTCCTGAACAATTGTTTGCGCATAATAAGGAGGAGGATGGTGAGGCAATGAGGGAAAAAATAAGTCTGGCGCATCTTTGCCCACACGAGTATTTCATGAAAAAAAGCTAAAGAGAAAAATATATTCTAAAATTCTCTGCAACTACTTCATAATTTATCTTATTAAAGGTCTTAATTTTTATTCTCTTCTTATCCTGCCATCCTATAAGACTATAAACTCATTCAGAAGCACTCATTCATAATATACTACTCACTTTTAACTTCTTTTGGTGTAAACTAATTTAGAAGGTGTGATGTGATGTTTAATTCTCTCCCTTTTAAAATCCTTTTTAAAAACTTTTGTTACAAAATAATTATTTTGAAATAAACAGAATAAAAAGTAACTGGATGAAAAGACAATACAAAACTGGCTTTCTTGTTACGAAAACATGTACCACTAATACCTTCCCCAAATAAAACATGTGCACTGTACACTAAAACTTAATGAATGTGTGCATGATGAGCTGAAAAATGTTAACCTTAACCAACACTGAATACGTTTTTGTGTTTATGACTTATCTCAAAATGTAACGATTCGGTAAATAGGTTTAGTTCAACTTAAGATGCTCAACAGAGGAATGGAACAATGAGACGAGTGTAACAGCAACAAAATATGTAAGTGTACGAGTATGTGGCGTACACTTTAATGAAAGTACATTCATTGACCATCAATTTATTCTTAACAAAGTTAAGGAAGTGCATCAAGAAGACGTGTATAAAGGTTTATTGGTATGAAATCAGTATTCGATGTAGCCCTTAAAAGAATCAATGCAACTGCACAAAATTTCATGTTGATCTAAGCAGGGAAAGCACTTTTATGCGAACAATAAGAATGAACGTGAGTTAAATTATTATGCCTACGAGTAAAACTCAAATGTGCGTTGGTATTCCTGCTCACTATTTTTATTCTAAAGGATCTTCGTCTACACGCAGATATAAACTAACTTACCAAAAGCGTATGGAATTGGGATGAACCATGAAGAATTACGTGTTATATGGAATGGAAAGATGCATCAGTGAGCCAGTGGATGGATGGGCGGCGATAGTCACTAGTTGTTAAGCGGCACTACTACCCACTTGAATTCTAATCTTTGTATACCTTTTCCGCTCGGGTAGCATCATTTTTGTGCTGTGCACAGGAAAACAGAAAGGGTTCAGCCTACATAAATACAACATGAACATACAGATTCCGTGCATATATTACACATTAGCATATTTCGGGCCTGAAAGGACCCAACCTATATTTTACATTAGAATTACTTCAGAGCTTATTGTTACAGAACAAGATTGAATAATGTTTTCTTACTAGTTGTAGTTGGGAGTGTGACAGGAAATTGAATATAAAGTTAAGCAGCCATAAAGAAGAAGACAATATTTTAATTTCTAGATAATGACTTCATACATAGGTTACTAAATAATCATCCTCCTACAGGAAGGGTAGTAGCTAGTAGCTAGCCAAATTGTGGGAAGCACAAAGTTTATAAAAATAAGTGAAGGCAAAAATAGACGCAGACAAAATAAATGGAAAATCTGATGAATCAGCTTGATGCACGCTGAGAATTAGGCTTGCTCACTCAGAATAAAATCTAAAATTACAATGCCAAAACAGGATGACCATGTGCTCAAATTCGGGTTTGTAAAATACACGAGAATCCTTTAACCTAGCGACTGTTGTGTGACTTGTCTACATGCTACACGACGATAGCCCTTAGCCTTTTTAATGCACGCATCAACGAATCTTTAGCCGATACGGTTGACAAAATACTTGCATATTGCTATTGTGAGTCAAGTAAAATGTTGTTATGATTAAGAGAACCTATTTCTTATCCATTATATTTGGCATACACGAGTGAAGGCGAAATTTGCAATTTGTTTTTTGTTGAGTGTCTATTTAGCTCATTAAGTCGTCCCTAGTTGGGTGTCTCGCGTTTTTTTATAAAGATGATTTCATCGAACCAAGTGCAATGTGCAAGGTCCTTATTATTCGTTCGATATTGTGACAGATATGTATGTTTAAACTAAAAGTTAAACTTGATTAATTTCTTTCTTTTTTTTGCTATGGGTCAATGAATTCTGGTAAAATGTAAATGTACATCCGTGTATACCTACTTGCAAGGTAGCATTTTCATGTATGGCAAAACATCTACGGAATTCTGAGTGCCAAATGTCATTATTGTTTCCGTCCATTGCGAGGAAGACCTTTTCTTCGACACGTACGAAATTAGGACACTACACGCCTTTACACTCTCTTCTTAAAAGTAAAAAGATTTTTCTAAATTGTAAAAAAACGCAGACATGAGGTAAACCATGTTTACAAATCTCAATGAGCGACAAACTACTAAAGCATGATAATAAGAAGGAGATAACATCAAATAGATAGTGCGATTTGACTCTGACACTGATTCTTCTTGCCGATGTATTAACATTTGGCAACTGAAGATGCTCGTCGAGACACAGTATGGGACCTTTTTTTGGTGGGGTGACTTACTAAAAACCTGATATTTGTGTTTTAAAAAAATTTTAATCGCTAAAAAGCATTGTTGTTATGAAGCATATCTTTGCATCACATTGTTATACATATTTAGCTTGAAGCGTGCTGGTATAGTAATGGTCAAGTCTTGAGCTAAGGTACAGTCACCCTGATGGCAGGTCGGTCGGAAAGTTTTAAAGAAATCAACCTCAGCCAAGATTTCTTAACCACAGGTTTAGAAAAGAAGAAACATATTTAGACTATATTGTCCCACTTTTAAGCTTACATTTTTGACTGTATAGTTTGCCTGCACAAATTCTTCCGATTTCATTGACACCCAGGGTAAATTGGGTAATTCAAATCTAATCATCAAGATTAAGTCTCATAGGCTATTTTATTCGACGAGATATTTACTGGCAAGAAAATAAAATTTTGATTGAGAAAATACTTGCGACACGACTTGTACATAAAAGGCGGTCCTTCATAAAATATTTCTTTTATATGGGAATGAAATAAATTCAATTGCTACAGAATTCGATTTTTTTCAGTCAGCCTGACTCAAGAATAGGATGCAGTACACAATTTTTTTTCAGCACAGCAGTATCAACTGAGATGTAAAGTTACAACGAAGGAAGATTCGTTCTTAACTACAAACCTCCCTGCAGCCCCCTCCCCATATCTGTTGATAAGAGCATAAAAGTAAGGGATAATAGTAGGGTTACTTTCAAAAATATTTTTATAATTAGACAGTACTTGTTAGGGCGCACCGGATGGTCGATGTTATAAAGCAGCTAACAAAAATATCTTTGAGATGCTAATGGAAAATACAATAACAGTGAAAAAAATATGGCAAACAGTACATGTTATTAATGTACATTTGAATACACATAAACACTGAATAAATATTTTACACAAGGTTCTACAATAAATGGGTGCCATTTTCGATCATGAAAAACAGTTTCGTTCGTCATTGGATATTTGGTAATACAACATTGAAAAATAATTTTTAGTGAACTCATATTTTGTACTGAAGGAACGCTCAGAATTTTTATGTTGAGAATAGCGCTAAATAAAGTTATACAAGAATGTATAAAACAAACCAGATCAAAACAAGCGATCAGTAAGACGTTCTTGCATATTAACACCCTATCGAAGAAAATATTTTGTTAACTCAATTACATATATTGAAGCGATTCCCAAAGAGAAATGATCCGTAAGGCTGCAATGTAAATCTAAATTATTATTACAACCGGGGTGAAGTACATCGTCACAAGTTGTTTTGGCGAGGCATTTTCGCAAAGATTAGACATTTTGGTGCACCGCCATCACGCATCCTTGCGACGGACGAGCATTTCCGCAAATGTCGTGTTATGACACTTCCTCCTTTAGGGCTTATCATGTTGAAGCAATTGAAAAGCGATGAGATAATAGTTATTCTCAAAGAAAATTTCATTAATGAAGGGAAAATACGCTGCACTTGATCTATTTGAACTAGCTTACCCTGAAAGGGTCAGATTAAGGCGGTTTATTTTGTATATTCGCCCCAACTGTCTGTCTGCACGGTTATGTAGCAAGTGATGATATAGGGATACATGAATAGAATACTAAAGGCTACTTATGCTGTAACTATTATCATTATTGCACGAAATGACGAATTCATGACTAGAGGGCCCTTTCAAAGGGATTCTTGCTTGCAACGTTTTCCTATCTCCTGCAAATAAAATACATATTTATTGCGCTCATAGGTAGAAATGAACGTATATATCAGATTTTTGATGGATTACTGATGTACGAAATCAACAAATAATGTATATGAATTTGATACCCACTTCATACTCCCTCTACTCTTGTGGATTAAGTACTACTATAAATTTTTCTTGTCAGTTTTACCCCATATACAAATTGATCTTTAAGGAATTTACTTAAATGCTTACTTAAATTCTGCATACATCTTCATTGAAGCAATATTCAATCAATTGTTGCCTCTGCTTTAGAAGTGTATCATTATGACACAACATAACCTAACGTAATTCATAACACGTTTTTGTATTTTAAGGCCTACATATATTTATCAAAATAGGAGGCTAAAAATTAACAAAGTATAAAGATTGCCCTCTGTTACCGATCTGAGTAAACATTACGATACTACCCTTTTATCATTACTACATTCCACAGAGTTGACTAGGCATATCGCAAGGGTTCACTGTAGTGCCAAAATTTTAGCTATTGTTAGTTTGCCTTCTTGCATCTTCACCTCCGCTAACTTTTCATAAAAAAGTAAATGAGAAAAGTATGCAACATGTGAATGCATCCATGTAGATCATTGCTTCTGCTTTTAGTAGTCTTACATAGAAGCAATAAACTTTTACCTGAAGAAAAAAAGTATGTGCCACTAGAACTACATGCCGCATATCACTATATACGTAATCAATATTAGCATCTCGTGTGTAAGAACATGTGTTATCCTGAAGGTACTTTACTGTTGTCTTCACCATGTTTTAAAAAATCTAAATAACATTGAAAAAATTTGCTATTGAAAATCTCATGCCCAGCTACATTTTAAAAAATCACTCAACTTTGTCTGATGAGATGTTCACATACATTCTCATCTACTACATACTTTCGCGTCTTGAGAAAAAGTATCTACTACCTAATACCCTACGCACTTTTCTGTGTAGCAGTCATACACATGCATTTTTATTTTCTAAACAAAAAGTAGTTTTCAATACATTTCACGCTACTTCGAGACGAAGAAGCATGAGGGTTTTTTTGTTAGCTATTGGCTTTATAGAAAGAAATCACAATTACGACTGAATCTCTCTCCGATATACTTATTATACTAATGTAGACAGACTGTGTCTTCTGTATTTGTAGTGGACAGTTCTCAAACTACTTGTAAACTGATTTGTTGGACACTCTTGGATTGAAATTTTCTGTCAAGAAAATATTGTCCCTTTCGTCCGATTCTGCTCTTTTCCCATCTAATTATTTTTATAATTAGAGTTAATAATTTATCATTCATCTTCACCGAACGATTACTTCCCAGGACTGGAAGCTGAACTATTGAGAGCGGAAAAGACCTCAGAGTGATTTTCAGTTAAAAAGTGAATGGGTTTTGGAGAATCTTGTGGAAACAAAAGCCTGATATATCATTTGGATTTTGAGGAATTGTCCTACGATTAGTTTAGTTACTATAGTCTTGTCCAAGGAATTATAATGTTGTGAAATCCCTATACTTTGACCGAAGAGTAAGGGGAATGTAATAGATGGCGAGTTTGGAATCTGAGAATCCCTTAATCCGAGCTACTGCAAGAAACGGAACGTTGCTGGTTTCGAAGGTACATATGAACCTTATTAATTTTATTAATATCATTTTATGTTTTGGGATATCTTTGTCCATATTTCCTAACTCCAGTCATTTTGATTGGACGAATATAGTTTAACTAGAGGCGTTCAATAAAGTTAAAAAATATTCCACTCTAATGATCCAGTTAAAATAATATTTTATGCACTTCATTTCGAGTAAGGAATAAATATGCATGAGCGATACAGTAAATTCGCTTTTAAATTAAAGAATGGACTGTGCACCCGTGAGAATTAAAGCGTGAACCTTTCAAAAAATTTAATACGTTAGTGTACAATTAGAAAATAAGGAAAAAATGTTAGAAATTCAAACTCATAAGTTTCGTTTCATGGTCATCATCACCATAAAATCATTATTTTTTTTACCAAGCATGAGCATTTGAAGATCACAGAGCCCCAACTTAAACCTTGTTTTTATGTTTATGTGCCGTGATGAAGCAAGCAATAATAGCAGAACAAAGAGAAATACACAGCATAAGTGCGAAAAAGACGGGAAACCGCCTTCCCGACTGACCCACCGAAGTAAAGTTTAAAATTGAAAAAAATATACTGGTATTCGATGCTAATCGGTACTCAACCTTGTAGGAATTCTTTTCACTATTACTGATAATTTTTTGGTTTAATTCAATACCAAAACACAGCACGCTATGGTGCACATAACTTACTGTTCTGTTCATGGTTCTTAATCAGGACAATATTAACGGAAATATGCGATAAGATGATCAGGGTCTAGTAATATAGTAAGTGCTAATTCAATAGAAAAAAATTGAGCCCTCAAATTGTACAACGATTTTATAACTATGTAGCACAAGATTTTTTTATTGATAACCCATGACACACCAACGAATGAATTACGAATGCTGACCACAGACCAGTGTTTTGTATTAAATGTTTATTAGTTGAAAATGCATGAATTGCACCTTAATACTTGAAATTTTAACGTAAATTCTTGGCAAAGAAAGATGTTTGACCAGGGAAAAAAAGGACATGTGAGAAGGACGCAAAGACAAAGACTGGTTCAAACTGAAATTACAATTTAGAGTTTCATACATTATGGCGAAACTAAAGGTTCATTTGATGCAATGGCAGTGTAATATTTTTGATATTATCTGAAATTAAAATCTACGGTTCTAGGGAATACCTTTTTTGTTGCTTGGATCGTAAAATATTAGCATTATTACGCATGATTTTACGTTTTGTTTTGGTGAGATCCAATTTTAGACAGTTTTAATTAAATTACGAGCACAAGACTGAGCTGTAATTTTCAGGGAAAACTGAAAATTCCGTGTACTATTCTCAGGATCTTTAAGTTATTTGATTATATGCACTAAATAATGAACAGATTCGTATTCAAGATATGTATCGTTATTGCGACATATTCAGCAGTAACTATAACGCATTGTTCATTTCGACTGTTGGTGTACCGGTTTTGAAGTCTCCTTAGATAATTACACGCTAGTAACCACATGTCATATGAAGAGTATTGACAAATTATGTAGATTGATTACTTTCGCTATTCGTAATTTTATTCAAGACAATAAACAAAAAAGATGGCAATAAAAGTACAATTGGTACTATAGAAGTAACATAACAATAGCGCCAATTTTAGGAGTATTACCTAATTCAAAATATCACCTACGTAATTTGTTGCTTCATCAATCAGCAATCAAATGACGACGACGCATCATACAGGTCAATGTCTGTCTAGAGTTGGTCAAGAAAGTATAGAAGATTTTGAAAATAGTATGAAAAGGTTACAGCTCATCTAATCAAAATCAAGCCAAGTTTGAAAGTGTCGTGCCATACGATACACTTTTTTGGCACTTAAAAAAATTTTTCGATAAAAGCAATGTGCTTGCAATTTTATTTAACCTGCTCACTCCATGCGGAAAAATGTTGAGGTGATTAAGATGTTGAGTGGGCAAATCCTTGTTTAAGTAGAAGGTGAAGGGCCATTATGCTTTTTGCGCTTTTTATAAAGAATGTTTTGAAAACGTACTCAACCAGCAAAAAATCAAGATTCAAAAACTATGTTGCAACAACGAAAAGGAGACTTTAGTGTGCAATGAGCATGTACGACTTAGTTTGTCTTGATTAACAACAAAAATCACCGTCATT
>JAANSQ010001494.1:0-14940 GCA_036850885.1 Lepidocyrtinus dapeste
CCTATCGTCTTCCTTCCCTATCAAAGACCAAGATCGTCGCCATGTGTCTTCACCTAACTACCTAAGTACCGACCATAGTGAAGCTGTCTTCGTTTCAAAGATCCTTGCATCGTGTCCGTCAGTCCGTGCAAGCATAAATTTTCTTCTGTACTGTCATATTGCACTTATTTTTTTCGTCAACCAGTTTATGCTTTATGCTTTAAATCAATCAAGAAAACAAAACTATAACGTAATTAATCAGTTTGCTTTTAAAACAAAAATAATAAGAGCAACTAGCAATTATGCATTATTGATACTTTTTTGATTCTACATAAATAGTACTTTGGTGGTTACATGCTCTACCAAGATGATGCAAACTAATAAATTAAATTTTTTCTAATCATCCTCAAACAATACAACATCCTATGTAATCTTCGTCGTCGTGAGTGTTAGTACGCTCAGTTTCACGATGAGAATCGTTTTGTGAGACTGTACAATTCTGATTGAATGACTTCATTGAAATCCTAGTGGAATTGACATTGCCACCGGTGAAGTAAGCGCCAGCAGGGATAAATGCCGAAAAATTTGCATGGCTCATTCGTTTCTCTCTTTTTCTCTCTCCAAATCTAATTTAAATCTTCACGATTTACAAAAATAATCACTAGGAAAGCAACAAACATTAGGCAAAGGCTACGAGTTTCGTAAAACGTTACGGCATATTAAGTACAAACACATTGAAAAAACCTTGTGTATATATGGTTCTTTAGTGTACACAAACTGTAGGGTGTGAGAGGTCAAGTGAACTCCAGCTTAGGATAAAAACGTGTTCATATATACCTACGTTGTTGCTGACAGGCCCACCTTAGAGATAACAGCGGGCATTCGATGATAACACAAAATAATACTGTGGTGGAGAAAGAAGAATAGAATGAAAACGATGAAAAATTGAGAGAAGTCTTTTGGGAATCGTGGCACACAATCCGGAGAATATCTTGTGAATAATATTTTATTTCGGTTCATCTCATCCTATTTACACGCGTGAAATCAAAACAAAAGTGAAAAAAATTCCTAAATGCTTTTCTTCCTTTTGCTTCATTTAACTCCTGAAATAACGCCAAAATTACTTTACAGTAAAGTTTAATGTATGTTTAAGTATAATAAATTTTGACAAACTATCCTCTAGTAACCTTTTCTTTCTAAAAGGACATGAACTACATCCAGTTGAAATTTATTGTACTAAATTGTACCAGGTTTAACAATCACAATCAAAATTGGCCCTTCACCTTGGAATAGGACGGAAGCGACGAATTTTCTTCTCAAGTTTTAAGTATCTGCCAGATATCTTGGGCAATTGTAAGCCAAGAGGAGAAAAAAGTAAAAGAAGAGTAAAATTGAACTCTTCCACGTAACTTTATTATTAAATCCATCTTCCTCTTTCTTTCCTTTCTTCATTTTTCCCACTCACTCTCAGTATTTTACTGTCAACTCACTCTCTTTCTTCATTTTTTTTCAACATTTTTTTAGCTCATCGTACTTATACTATGAGCAAACTGTAAGATCCATCATTATTCGCCTCATCATAAAGCTCCTTTTCTCCCTCATTCATTTCTTCTATTCCAGAGGATATTCCTTTATTGTAGTATTTTATTATCGGGAATTTTTGCTTCATTGAATGCTCTATAGGGACAAAAGACTGCCAATTTATTGATTCTAATCATTTAATTTTTCAGAGGGTCGCACCATTTGTGTTACACAGCTTACACTATATAACATTCCATGTCCCCATAACATCATATTGTAGCTTTCGAGCTTTCCTTCGAAATGCATACGTATTACAAGGTTTATATTTCATAGACGCAGCACAATTTTGAGTAGCCTTTTCATCGCTTCCTTTCTTTCCTTTCATCTCGTCTATTGTTGTTCCCGTCGTGAGTCTCATCATTCCATATTTTTCTTCTTCACATCTTCCATTTTTTCTTCTTTCTCTTTCCATTTATCTCCCATTTTATTCACCACTGAATCAGCAGCATAATAGAAATAGTGAAAGACAATATAATGGCAATTTTCTTTCTCATGATTGCTCTGCTTATTACATCTTTCATTCTTTTTTTTCTCTCCCAAATTGCATTTTTATAGCGGTGAAGTAGAGCGCTATCTGTAGTAATTTTACTCAGAAAATTGCCATCCTCCATTAGTGCTACAAATCATAATGTTGCAATTGCAATGTGATATATAAGCCCCCACACAAATTTATAGACAGCCTTAAGGCCCCTTTGTCCTCAATTTTATCCTAGCCGACTAAACAATAGTGGCTTTACGTAACAACCTACGATTCTCTTATTTTTTCAACAAATTTTCTTCCTCTAGGAAGACGCACATTTGGGCCAATGAATAAAAATAATATTATGCAAACACTTTACCTAGAGTAAAAAATTGGTGTCAAATTCCCGTTAATCCTCTTCGTTAGATGATTTCAAAGGGTGCTTTATCAACTCTGCAGGCGACTTGCACACTTGCGTACGCACGTATAAAAATACAAACCCTATGTTATTATTTATTCTGGCAATAATGAAAAGGAGTATTGTATTGGAGGGGGATAATTGTAGATAGACTATAATAAATCAAAAATCTTGCAGCATATATATAATTTTCGTCGTTGACGAATGGGTTTTATCACGACGCATTTTTGATCATACTGAAGACCAGACACATCTATTAAATGAATATCAGGATTAAGTATTATTTTCAAAGTTATGGTGGTGTTTTCTGTCGAACGTATCAAAAATTGGAGATTAGTTTAAGGTATCAAAAAGGCAGTAGATAAAATTTCATTAATTAACTTATTTACGTGATAAAATATTTTTAAAAATTTCACATCCTCTTTAAAATATTATCCAACAAATTTCAATTAATTTTCAAACTGATTAAATAAGGTCCCATCTTTATTTTATCGATTCCAAAGATGCTATTTATACAGTTATTCTAAATTCTTGATATTTTCCTCCTTTTATCAGGGCACTGCATTTTTAATGAAGAAACTCCTTGATTGTAACGGACAATTGAACATGCACGAGTTCAAAATGTCAAATGCATTTATTCTCATTGAACCAGATCGGGGAGGTATAAATCAACATTATAATTCATGAGTCATGACGAATACCCGTCCAATCAGTGTACGATTAACCCTCAAAATACTTTAGCAAAGTGCCGTCCACTCAACCAAGACGCGATGAATCTTCGTGAAAGGTCAAAAAAGCGCTTAGCAGTCAGTCATAATTGATGCACGGATCACAATTTAATTATGGAGATTGCGCTTGTTCAATACAAATAATTCAATACAGCTTAAATCATGAGCAATTACTAATTGACTCGTATCAAAAAAATGACCTAAAGTCTAATCAAGTTTGTAAATGTTACAACATTGCTTGCATTCTCACGTACAAACTTTGTTTTCCTCAGATAACATTTCTGCATTTTATTAAATACACAATTTTTCTTCCTTCTCTTGGGTCATTTAACGAAAGAAAGTTTATCAAATTTTATACCTAAAGCACATTAGCTCCATACATTGTATCTAGGAAAAGTTGGGTTTAATTCAAATGGACGCCACGTTAGTCATCATCATCAACAACGACTTAGAATATTACGCCTGCACAACGACACTAGCAAATCATTGGAGCCTAATCAAGTAAAACTTATTCATTAAATTATTACGAGTTATCAAAAACTGTTTTTTAATAAAATCGAGTGCACAGACCATTCAAAGTTTTTGGTTTATACCGTGGCTAAAGCCGCATCACTAGTGCGATTGTAGGCTGTTCTGAAGCCATGTCTCTTCATCACAAAAAAGTTCACCTTTGGCCCCACACTGCACACAAGAGTGAAGGGCAATGTAGGAGTGGTGTAAGCGAGAAGAGGAACATTTACCAGAGAAATATATCCTTTCTAATTTTCCTCGATCTGTGAAAGAGTGCTGTAAGAAGAGAAAAAGTCACTTTGTGAGTTGAGCACCAACCTCCTTGCAATTAACCTTTGAGCAATTAGAGCCTGAAAATGCATGCATCTCTTTATGATTCAGCATGAAACGCATCTTGCTCATCCTCTTTCGCAGTAATTACCCTGACACTGACTGAGACGAACACGAATTAAGCGATTCCATCTTAATGATGCCAAGATATTAAGCTCCATGCAGAAAGAGGTGCAGGTA
Source organism: Lepidocyrtinus dapeste (assembly GCA_036850885.1). Lineage (NCBI taxonomy): Eukaryota > Metazoa > Arthropoda > Collembola > Entomobryomorpha > Entomobryidae > Lepidocyrtinus > Lepidocyrtinus dapeste. Next base: position 4,187 of record JAANSQ010001494.1, read on the forward strand.
AGGAGTTTCAACGTATTAAAGTAAAAAAAGTCACTCAAATTATGGTAAGGAACATCATCAAATCATTATATCATCATCTGAGTGATTCTCTCATACAGTTGACCTCCTCTTGTTCGGCTCATTTACTATTGTAATTGCTCTATTTATTAAAAGGCTTTCATAATAGAAAGAATATAACTCCATCCTTGTACACAAAGCTCGCGGCAATTCACATATCCAGTACACTCAGAAATTTTATGCGGCTTAAATTATCTCGTCATTTCCTATCAAATTAGGCAACAGTCTAGAAAAATTTGTTGAATTTTTTAAAATTTAAAAAGATTATCCCTTCAAAAAACACATTTTCTTCGATATTATAAGGAGACTTTTTATCTATTGTTATTAACACTTAACAGGTAAGTCATCATTATGATTGTATGAGCTTACAACTTGTATGACATGTTGTAAATGACATGATAACTCCTTAGGCCAATAATAATCCAACAAGGTACAACAACTATTATTATTACTGCTGCTTGAATCTCCTTCTCTCCTTTTTACTTTTTTAAACACGGATAAACACAAAATCTGACTTGAGAGATGCGCATGGCATGGCAAGTTTCAATTTTTTATCTCAATGATTATTACACTTGTATGTACTTGTGCTAAACTCTTTTTTATTCAACAGCCTCATGCTTTGTATGCATCAAATCAACAAGCTAATAACATCATATGCCTTGAACTTTATCAGTAAATGAAGACCTGCTTTTTTGTTAAACGATGCATAATGTAATCGTAATCATCATCAAGATTATATTATTCCTGCTTTTAAGAATTAATAAGAATATTACAAGACCTCCGGGAGATTGGAACACAGCGTTGGAAATGTATATTGTTGTATTTAACATCATCTTTTTGTAATCTTTGTGAGTACGCCACCTTCCCAGAATTGTGAACATTTCATTATTATTATCATTTACACACGGCAAGAATTCTTAAAGAAAGAAAAAGTTGATGTCGGCAATTTTTACTTTTATCGTTTTATAGTCTGCCACGCATAGGTACATGTGCTCATCTTGTCCCCTACTATGAGTACGGTTTCACAAAATATCACATGATTTCCCCCTGACCACATGCACTCTAAAATTATGATGATGATGAAGGAGTTTGTCCAGTTTTCAAGATAAAAACATATTTTTGGGACTCCCTGCTGACATCAAGATATGATTTTACGCCAAATGAAATGATGAAAGCTAATCTTTTCATTTGAGTCTCATCTTTTTGAGTAAAGCTGGTATCCAAAAATTATCTCTTTTAAGGACAATGTGTAAGTAATGCTTAAGCTTAAGGCTATTTTTTTATCCGAGGGAAATTGTACTTAATTTTGAAAAATTCTACGGCTCCAATGAGCTTTTCTTCATCTAGAAGATAAAGCTCATGACACTTGCCAACTCACTAGTAGAGACTTTCGGCGTTTTGTTGTTGATGGAATGCGTTATACTACAATTAAGACGTGAAATGAAATAGAGGAGAGGTATTTATCCTTTCGGCTAAAAATAGCTGTCGCTCTTGTAAAAAAATTAATATGTGGCGTAAAGTAGATGATGATACTACATGAAATATTGTGAAGGAGTTTATGAAACAGGAAAAGTGTGGAAGTATGATGTTACTGTCATCTTTTTTTGTCATCTAAAAAGAGTAATCATCGGCTACACGGTCGCTCTGTGGGATATGATGAGGTGTGGATATAAATATGTATTCCTTGCAAACCAAAACAACTACGTCCCATTTTACGAAACGTTTTGTTGTGCTAGTGTCGACCCTTATCTTTGCAAGTCATCTTTTAACTTATAGCATTCAGTTTTTGCTACATTTTGGCAAATTTTTGAGTTAACAAATGACTTTTTGATTTATACTTAAAACAATCTTGAAAGATAAATGCAGAAAATATGTAACCTCAAAACAAATTCGTAATGTCATATAATTCAGAAAAAATGTAAATGTGCCCATTCCTTTATCAACGTACAATAAATATAACTATGTCTGAAGTTAATTCAAAACCAATATAATTACCGATGTAAAAAAGACAACTATGCAGGAGTGTCATGGATAAGTTATAATTCGACTGAAACACTATTAAATACGGCTTACTTTAGAGTAATAAGTAAAGTTTCGCATGTATGATTAGCTAATGATAATGAAGGGAAGCAATTTTTGCCATCAAATTACAAATAACTAAAATTAATTCAGCCTTGGTCACTTTGAGTGGTATATGATACTACCCTAGTCGTAATTTTCTGCTGGTCTTTATTTCTTGATCATGATGAGATCGGGTCTGAAACAAAGCAAACTCATAGTAAGAAGAGATCACAACGAGTTTAAGTACAAAGTTTCATACACTCGTATAATATCTTGCATTGAAATTAGATAATAGTTTAAAGAGAAAATGCCTGAGCATGGTCATAAAAATGAGAGAGTATTTTTAAAGAGGTCTACATTCTGTTATGCATGTGTGTCCGAAAAGCGAATGCATTATACAGATGAATGAGGAACTCCTGCTGAAATCCTAGTAAAATACGAGCACTCCTTTCCCATTTCTCTCTTTCTCGTGCATTCATTTTACTAGGTAATTATCTTTCAAGAATGGAAACGAACTACACTAAATTTTTATTCTGGGGTATAGGTAAACCACGTGATAAAATAGCAGTTCATTACCAGCGCATATTAGCATATTAAAACAAATCTTGTCAACACATTCAATGTGTGTGGGATGCAAGAAGAGAAATGTGTGGGAATCTATCAAAAGAGTAAGATCCATTTTTCAAGATGCATTTTTTTGTCAAAATACTTTCCTCGTAAAAATATTTATTCATGGGTAAACACAAGTAATTATCCCACGTGGATTTATATATTATCGTACAATTTTTTGCTAAGATTCGATATAAATGGTATAAATGATTATCTAAAAATAAATGATTATACGTTCACCAAATTACTTGGTGATTCATATTATGAGCAATATGAAATTGCTGGGTGGGGAGGCATAACTTATCCCAAACGTTCAGGATAATGCTCTTTATCCGTATAAAAGCTGACAAGGCGTATGTGAATAATCGGATCATAACTCACGACAGTTTTTTTTACTTCATCTTGTAATTAATAGATTGATGAAATTAGCGAGGCCCCTGCAAAGATTTATTTTATTATGGTTCGAAGCAAAAACAAAGGAGTGCTGACTTAAAAGGCGTTACAGGAATCCCAACTTTGAATAATTTTCTTTCGCAAAAACGAATCGATTAGCCTACGGTGTATTCTTAAAAATATGTACAAAATGATGAGCAAATTAATAGGATTATAAAAGGCAATTTATTAGATTGCAAATAGAGATCAAATTGTAAAAAGAAAATTGGCAAGAGAAGCTTTTATCTTTGGAATGATAATTTAGAGAAAAACGCGAACCCGTTTCAACCTTTCTTGACGGGCTTAAGCTTTTCAGCAATTTGAGTTGAATGGTGTTAGTTGGACTGTTTGTGTAAACAGTAATTAACAATTCATTCTTTCCCACTTCCCTCTCAAGTTCAGCCTAAAGGATGTTTGTGAAACCGGATTTGATTTTTGAGCTGAGAAAAGCATTTTGTTAAAATTAGCTATGCTATCTGTAAAAGTAAATGAGCTAATGAGAGAAATGTCAATATTATTCTGAAGATATTTGAGGAGTAAAGAATGATGTCAAGGGTCAAAGGGGTGTACTAACACATGGAGCAAAGGGACGAAATATCTTCTCCTGTAATTACCTCTAGAAGATTTAAACCGCTTACAAGGGAATGAGAGTGGTAGAATACTACTTACTATACATATACGTTTTCGGGTTGAGAATACTTTAGTGTGAATGGATGAATGGTTGTTTTGACTTTAATGGGGTCTCCACCAGTAATTGGTCGTACTATATGGTACGCTTAGGTGGCTTCAGATGTGCTTTATAATGTGCAGTGAACTACAGTTGCACCAATAAAGATCTTCAGAGTGCCGTGACAAGTATTATTTTTATGCGTGGGGAACATGCAACGCAATATGAGATGCATTTGCATGCACAGATATATGCGTTCCTACAAGTGCAAGTTTCTCTAGAGAAAAATTTCTTTCTTCAACGGGTTACTGAGCTTATCTCGGTGTGACATGTCTACTATAAATAAAATACTTATCAGTGCTTCTAATTTAGCTAGAAGAAGGGACTGGCGCAATACTTTCCTTAATTGCGATATGCTTTTCCTACTTCCTATAAGCCCAATTAACGACGCAATCTCCCAGAGTTTTTGTTTGGGAAGGGAGGGATATGCGGGAAAAAATTCCTCCCTATATTTTACAGTTTGTTCTTTGGTAATCATTGGAACGTATACTGCATACTGTGTAATCCCATCTCGGATCAGGTTCAGTTCCTTATCACAGCAGCGGAAAAAAGAAGGATTTGTAGTTTGGGTGTCACGCAGGCAATAGATTCTTTCTTAGCTAAGGTATGCGCGCATTCCTTCAAACTAATTTTATTTTTAGAATTTTCAGCGTTAAATCAGCAATATTTTTACATATAGGATTGCTACCTACTTATTTTAATCAATTATCACATGAATACATTTTAACTTTGTTTGACAAAGAAATCCTATGATTATTACGGAAATTAATCTCTAAAGGCTTAAGTCTTGCGGTGGCAATGTCGCTCTATCACAAAAGTCAACCGTTTTCAGCAATCTAAACAAAAGCCACATACTTTAATCTGATAGCTTTTAAAGTTGTTTTCACTAAATTGCTCTATTCTTTGAGCCATCTGCGTGATCGCTGTCGCCTCGTCCAAAAAAAGAATTCAACTGCAAATTGGCAATCACTCACTTGCTATATTTGGAGCAATCAATTTTACAAGCCAGCAACAGCAGCATTGTATTAGTAAAGGGGAAAATAGAAAGAATTTAAGAGAAAAGGGCTTTTGGTCGACATTTCTCAGCGTAGAATAAATAGTTGTCATTTTATAAATGTAAAAAATACCGGAGGAATCTTACTCTAACACCAACCAACGTCCTATAGAGTGCACTTTTTTTTGAGTAATATTGTAATAAAAACAACCTTTGTGCCGGACAAAAGAGGAGTGTTTCTGTCAAAGTGGAATTACAAAGCTTTTCTTTCCAAAGAAAACATGCCAACCTTTTGCGTTTGCTCGGAGTAGTACATTGTGTCATATTTCACATGTAACATGGTTCGCCGAGCATTTTCACTTAAAGAGGGACATTTGTAGGCAATACGGGAAAAAAGACGGAGTGTATCAACACCAAGATACCATACAGTATTTTCACAGTTTAACGAAACACTTAGGCTTGAGAATCATCTGTGGCACGCAACAACCAACACCATCATCATCATTTAAAAGTGACTTGAGATATTCCGCTGATTTTTTTTCTCCTGCTATATTTATGTAGAATATGTCAAACGCTAATGATCTCATTCGCTCCAACCAAAATATTTTCAGTTGGGCATCTCAACTTTCACATGGGCCGGGAAATCATTTGACACGAAAGCAATTAGATCATTTCTTTCTCCCGATGTTTAAACTACTTAAAACTCACTTGCATTTTTTTCTCTCTCCCTTCCGTCGTTATTGATGAAGATGAAACTAACGCTAACGTACGTTCCTCCTTTTTTTCTCATGACATGTGTACCTTTCTGAAAATACACATTTTTGTTCTTTCGCAATTGGAAAGAATCTAAAAATTACATTGTAAGTGTGTCCATTTGTAAACATTTTCCCATGCATGATTACCAGTTTCAAGAGTTCTTTACAAGAGAAAAAAAAGTGTCAGCTCATTAAAAAAAACATTGTTTATTGAAATCAATGTCTCTCATTCGAGAGAAAAAAACTCATTAGCGGATTAGCTTTTGAAATAGATCACTATAGAATAACTCGTGTATACTACTTAAGTTATTAGGAAGAATGGAGTAATTACATTACTGAAATTGTCAGCCAACAAGACAATTAATTTTCTCTTGAAAATACCATTTGCCTTCCTGTAATCACATTTCGGTTTGTTTAACTTCTACTGAGGCTATCAGATTTTGGGGCAATTAGTGATAACAAGTGGTGGACAGAAGGCTACAAAAGTGTAATTAATGAACTTTGCTAAAGGCTTCGACGTCTCTGACAATTAATCATAACAAGTTTCTATCACAGGTTACAAAACACCGTTAATTCTCGGAAAATCTTATTCCTATGGGCTAAAAGGAAAAACCCGAAACAATACATTACGTTCATATGCAAATTTGGGAGCTATACGGGGGGAAATGAGATCTGGTACAAATATAAATTTAACAAAGCAAAATGAAAGGAGTAAAAATCATTAAAACATATAGTCGTTTAGTCTCTTGGCATGCTAAGCCATGACTAAAATATGGCCTTTCTTCATCTCCTTAATTTCAATAAGTATTTACACGAGTTGGACAATTATTTCCTTGGAAATTTCCAGCAAGTCTTATGAATCTTCTAGCTTAGAATATAGAAGGATAGGAGAAATAGAAAGGAACAAGAGAGAAAATTGGTAATACCCCTGTTAACTAAACCATAAAGAAACAAGTTTATTTTTTAATCGTGCAAGATGCAAATAAGGCAAACAGCAAACTCATAGGGAGAGAGAATCCCAATCTATTATTATGTCATTTAGCAAGGAACACAAGCACCATAATAAAAAAGTAGAATCACGAGAGAAAGAAAAGCAGAGAGGCAAGGAAGAGCACTCATTTCCTCTGCACACTTACGACTTCCACGAAGCAAACTCAGCGAATGAATAAGTAGATGGTAGTAACGCTTTTACTACAGCTATTATACATTACCACCCCCACCCAAAAGTTTATTTTCTGGATTTTTCACTGAAAAAGTCTACCTTTTGGTGGAAGTGAGAAAATCTGAATATCTAATACCAAGCATATTAGAGAAGCTGTAGATGCTGAGGAAAAAGGAGAGAGAAAAATAGGAAGCAAAAGAGGAAGAGAAGCACACGCTATCACTATCTCCAAATGAGTCTTTTATACATTCAGCCACCCATGCACACTCTCCATAAAAGCGTTAGTGCTTATCGCACTGCAGCCATAATTAAGTTGGAATAATAGCTTAATTTGCAATTTGATTATATGACGACGACTAGGAAATTACTGCTCTATTATAATGTGAGCAAATATGAACTCTCCTTCTTCTCCTCTCATGCTTTCGCTTTTTGGGTGATATGGCGGTATCCATTTAGGCATAATTATTGTTATGTTGTGTAATAGAGCAACTTTCTTCACAAACACTCTTCTTTCCCTTTATGTTCTATTAGCTACTACTACTCGTAGATGTTTTACTCTGAATTAATATCTATTTCTCACTCTTTCCCCTTTCCTTTCCCAGACTAGTTTGTTCAACCAAGTGAGAAAAGTTGTTAAGTAATGCCTAGAGCCTAAAATGAGAAAGGGAAAAATGAGAGCGAGTAGGACGACGACGATATTAGTTATTATTCTGATATGATATATTTTATGAGTTGGGTAGAAAAATAATAGGCGAGACCGACTGGTTCATGAAACGATTAGGAATGCTCACTTGGAACTGTATGTGTGTGTAATGAAAACTAAAATAATCTCACTTTTCACTGCTCACTTCTTCTCCATTTACTCTGACTAAATAATGCCATTATTATAAGTTGATGGAGCATATGTAAAGAATCATGATTACGAGCTATTAGAACAACTTTACCACACTATAGTTTTAAGTGAATGCAGTGCCGCTGGCAAAGTGGCGAGGTGGAGAAAATGGGAACATAAAGCTGGAATAATAATGAACCGATGAAAGGAAGCAAAGCTCTTGTGTAAAATTTGCCGGAGAATCGGATGTTGATGCTGATGATGATCATGGAAATGATAAAGTGCGCTAGGCCAGGAGAATGAGAAAGAGCCAGAGAGTTTGCCATCCGATTTAATAAGTTTTGAATTAATAGGAACAATGCGTTGATCATTTTAAAATCACTTGATTAGTCACTAGCAAGCTATTCTATGTATATATCTAAGTTCCAAAAGGCTGATAGAGGTGGGAAATTAGAATAAAATTAAAATCAGAGAGGGATACCAGCAACGGACGGGAAGGAAGAAAAGCAAAAAGTAATTAAAAGTGCTTTCGGGTAAAATAATTGAATTGAACGTGAAACAGTATAATTTACAAAGATAACTACGATCTGCACAAAATGAAACTTTGATTTTAGGGTAAACAACTTGGTGAAATAAATACTTCAAGTTGGGGTGAAAAGTATACTGTAATGAGGAACAATACAAAGTATTGTCGCCCAGTTAGAAATACATAAACTTAGGTTCATTGGGAATTGCGTAATAACTTGTTTAGTGGTTACTAGCTTGTATAACAAAACATAAATTCTTTCATTTTGATGAACATCACCACCGCACTACCAGCCATATTATCTAATCGTTGCAGGTTAGTGAATGAAAGGGAAAACCTTTATCTCATTCTTCCCCACCGACTGGCTTTCTGAGTGACAGTTTAAATTTTTGTTTTTTTTTTTTGCTTTTCGAAGGTTTAAAAACAAAATAATCCAGGAAATGACTGGGTGAACGTCTATCATGTGGCATCATTTATAACATACGATAGCAGGAGGTTTGACCAGATTCGATCAGTTAGGTGACGTTAGCTTCAAGAAAAAAATAACCCTTTCCGCTTACCAAGGCCTCAAACAAATTGTGCTTTGTTTAATCACTTGAATAACTATTCGTTTCTGAGAGAAGGTACATCTTTGTTCCTGCTTATTAATAGATGATTTTATGAATATTTACTATCACAAATATTTGGCCAATATCATAACTTTCATGTTTTCCCTTGTTTAGTTTGTCATAAATTGTTAAAACATCGAAAAGATTTCTAATCTGTTCTTGAATCAGTCTCAGAAAAAAATTAATTACCGTGAGAAAAATTCTTATGCTAATTAATTACCTACGTTTTTGACGACTTCAAACTTCATCTTTTCATATAACTATCTTTTACTACTTCTCATTTCTCAATAATTGTCAACCATGAGAAAAAAGCTGTTAGTCACAGCGCCAACGCTAACTTTGAGCGAATGTTGCCGTATGCAGCATGCAGTTAACGATTGAAGTAAGTTAGTAGTTAAAGGCTAAAACTTGTTTTTAAATAATATTCTTTAACCATAAAATGTCAAAATTAAATAAATTCTAAAGAACTAGTTAAGCCACACTCTAAACAGTCTAAACAATAATGCTCAAATCACAAAAAAAATGAGATCATCGAGAAGATTGTGTGATCAAAATGTGAATTGCAGGTTACTAGTCAAACTCGCACATAAACGTTATGCTTATGCTGATACCATAGTACAATGTATTACGTAATATAAAAGTTGTAGTGAATACACTAGCTCATTACCATGTCTATTAGAATCTCATTGTGTTAAGTGCGAAATGCTATTAAAAGAGCTATTAATCCTAATAATTTAACTTTGTTCGCTTACTCTATAAAAGCCAACGCTAAATGTAAATAATTTGTTAAAGTATCAGTAACAGTAATCAGTTTAAAAATGGGTATGCCTAGGCCTTGGATACTAACAAGAATGAAACGAACCTTGAGTGCAATAGCGCATGAATCAGAGGTGTATAATATGCTTTGGTAAAAGTGTCATTTAAGCACATTTAATGGTTGCAACGTACCATTCCAGTATTAAACTCAGGGTTTTTCTTTCGCCTGGCCAGGTAATAAACGATCTTAATATCATTTATATGAGCTACATCATCATCAAACTGTTACAGATATTATAGGACGTAGTTGTGTAGCTTGCTCTTCTCGATGAAATGTTCTTGTAAGGAAATGATGCGTTAAAAATGAGGAGAATTATGGTGGTTTTACTCATCAGTATGTTGAATTACGAGAGAATGAAAAGTAGACGAGGCTCCAATTTTTTTTCCTTCATCTCTTTTCTCCTTTTTTCTATTCATTTTCACATTTTTTCCTTCCTCTTGATCTATCTTTTAGCACTTTGCTTTTCTACAACACATTGCCAATATCCTGTGTTACTCTAGAAGTCAACCCATTGAGTCATTATATTGTCATTATATTATGCTCATCATATAAAACGGAAGGGTGGAAATGCCGAATCATCATCATCATTGCCTTTTTCAACGACTGGAATGGAATTGGAATGGAGGAAACAACCTCTACTCTATAATCTCCCTGCTGCTTCTTTAACAAACACTTTCTTGATTGTTGAATCAAGCAAAAACTCAAAGTGCCAATAAACCTCTATGCTGCCTACTACGCCTCACATTCATATTTTTGTGAGTAGGCCAACAAATCTGTAAAGTTTTTAGGGTATAATTTCAATCTCCTCCACAAATTCTATACAAAATGTATTTCTGTTAGAATTCTTTAAACAAGTAAATATGTTAGATTAAGTTTAAAATAAATAATCACTAACTTCTTTAAAATCCGTGGAGTTATTAAACAACTGGGGAACGTGAGAAACAATGGTACTACTGAATAAGCTCAATCAAATGCCACAGGATTCTACACAAAGAAGCAAAATCCTCTTGTTCTCTTAGCACATTTTATACGAATAGTTTCCACAGTTAATGAATTACATGACTTCGCGCCACCTAATAGAAATATTGAAAACCTTTAAAAAGTGACCCCACTTGAGAGCGGGAAGCAATCTAACTTGGTAGTTGCAACCTTTTTTTTCGGCGGAGTTTTTTTT
>JAANSQ010001495.1:0-14933 GCA_036850885.1 Lepidocyrtinus dapeste
TAGGTACATTGCATTTCATTAGCTTGGGAAACAAATCTGGTGAGCAAAACTATTAGTGAGTATGTATAAGTCAAAGATATTTTCACATCCTTCTATTCAAGACAGAAGGTTTCGTTTTCCCATGCTCTAATGCGTTTTTACGATTTTCTTCCGTCAATCCAAACTCCATGATACTGATGTAAGAAAGGCCCGGAAAGTTTCCAGTTTTTTGTTGTTTGAAGCCTATCTATAAATGTAACTTTGAAATAGCGTGGCTTAAAGTGGAGTTGCATATTGGCTTTACTTCGAGGCATTGTTTTAATGAACCAAAGATAGAGAGTCCCACCCCTCCAGAGCTATCATTATATCATCATTACGATTTCGCAAGATTTGTCAGTTCAAAAACAAGAAGAAGGTAGTCAGTACAAGCCACAAGCCATAGCTTTCCTTATTTTATGACTTTAGTTTCCAATTTTTTTCTCATGTCTACATACGTATCCCAGAATATACATTCGGCTAGCTTTTCCAAATTCTATTAAACTTAAACCCAACCGAAGGGGTTTGAGACAGCGACAGATGCAAAAGTTATTAACGTCGGGTCATAGTCATCGTGTGACTGGAAGAGTTTTTTTTAGAAGGCTCATCAGCAACTTACATATTTGCTTTCATGTGATTAGCTTGAAACGATTACCTTCCCATTATTTCATGGCATTTGGAGTTTTAAGAGATGCAGAGAACGATTATCATAAACAATTTTTATGTGCATACATAAATATTTATTAATACTCTTTCAAGATTTATGAATTTTTCTATACGCGAACTCCTACGCAGGTGAATCCAGGTGAATATAGAAGGAAAAACTTCGCAATTGGTTTTGGGACTGCTATTAGGCACATTCAGCATAACTCGTCGTTTCCGATGCGTAAAATATATTCTTCATGAAAATTACAGGTGTACAATATTCATAAAATATGCATTGGTGATAAATCTAACATGCATAATATGTACTTATGATGTTCTCTTCCGTTTCGAATTTATGTGGTTAAAACATAAGCATGGAGGAATATTTCATCTATGATTTATTTTTTGTCAGAGTGAATGGTTTTTATCTTCGGAAGAATTTCACTGCATTGCAATACTAAAAAAATCTCTTACGAATGAAAAATAGTGCTTGCCAAAATGAAAATATTTCCAGGTTGCTGGCTCATTGAAGGTATAGGTTGGTTCATTTCATGAAATTACTCATAGTTTCATAGCTTTTTTTGTCATTGCCGTCTTTCTAAAAAACGTCTTGTGTATAACATAAACGCGTCAAGGTCTAGTATAAATGTGGCGTAATTGCTCAAATACCATGTAAGTGACGAATCTTAAATGTAACTAACAAATAAATAGGGTACAACAGTTGGAAACAAGAAGAAGCAATTTTTTGCTTAAGTATAATATCTCATCATCCTCGTTAGTTTCAAGAGTTGAAAAGATGGTATCATGCTAAATTCAGGCGCTATTGCACTCCATTCCAAATAAGCACATTCATAAAAACAGTTTACCTCAATTACACCGGCGATGATCTCATCTGCAACGTATCTTATTTAACTTTTTCTCAAACTTATTTTACCTAAGTCTACACGAGAAGAGGGAAAAAGATGATTTGAGTTGTTCATTACTCATGATTTTTTATGAGAAATACCTAAATAGTTAGATCAACCTGGAGTGGAAGTGCAGTCAAGCTTACCGACCGTGAGTCAGAAATGGGGCTATGAGAGATCTTTCCTGACGCATTAATAGAACTAGCGTCTTGATCTGGATATTGTACAAAAGTTTCTTACAGGCATACAAATATTTAATGGAAGTGGTCGAAGTGAAATATTTATGTTTAGCATTTATCTGCTGTACTTCAAGTTCCACATGAAGGTTTCAAGTCGAAGACTTGTAAAAGGAATCTTTTTTTGCGAATTCTGCATAATAATAAGTCTTAAGCTTGAAAAACCATTTAAAAGAAGACGAGATTGCATATTCTCCACAAGCTTCATTTTATAAAAATGCTCCAGGCAAAACAAAAAACAATGTGTTCATAAAGTCACGTCATGAGACTGGCTAGCTGGCATAAAAATAAATAAGCCATAAGCCTTCCTTGGTGTATAATATTGCTTTGTGGAAAATGAAAGTATTGAGTCGAGAAGACACGCTAATCGTAGAAGATGCAATGTCAAGCAAGCTTAGCAGTGCTACGGCTTCACCTAAGAAAACTTAATTTTCAAACACTAAGCAGAATTTTACGGCTGTCTGGAAATTATTATGGCACCAACGTAACGTGCTTTACAAATATGAACATGTTTTTTGATTACACCAGCGCAAAAAAATGCTAAAATGCAAGTTTGCTTGATCGGACTACACAATTCGTAAGGTATTAATTAACCAAGAAAAGTGTGCAACAATGAGACAAGACTATAACAATGATGAGTTGCACCTTTTCGCATCATGACAAGTGCCATGAATCGTTCGTGCTGTAAAATCCTTCAGGTTAATGAAGGAGGCAGAATGAGTTAGGTGAAAAATATGAACATGTTTTTTGATTACACCAGCGCAAAAAAAATGCTAAAATGCAATTTTGCTTGATCGGACTACACAATTCGTTAGGTATTAATTAACCAAGAAAAGTGTGCAACAATATGTGACATGACTATAACAATGATGAGTTGCACCTTTTCGCATCATCAAGTCATAGCGTCTTAAGCGTCGCACTCATGTCATCATAATGTAGTTGATGGTCACAAGTACTAATTGAATGATGGAAAGCTTGGAAATGACAAGTGCCATGAATTGTTCGTGCTGTAAAATCCTTCAGGTTAATGAAGGAGGCAGAATGAGTTTGGTGATAGTCACCTTGGAGGAAGCAGTTTCTTGCCTCCTCTTGGGAATGGAGAGTATCAAAAAAAAACATTATTCTGTTAAGTAAATTCCAGAACTATACGCTTTCGTCTTTGTCTTAACTTTTCTCATGTAATGAAAAAGCTCATGTTTTTGTTGGAGGAAGCGTTATAAACATCTTGTATAGGAAATAGAAGATTCAACAACGCTTTGTACGGAGAACATAATATACAATTCTAATATTGTTTACATCTAACATCAAAACAAAAAGATGAGTAATATTGTTTGTTCTTCCATAGGGTTTCGTATCTACTTTGTCAGGTGCCGTGCCGACCTTTATGATCTTAAGAACAAGCAATTTTGAAATTCTTGTGGGGCTTATGGAAGTAATGTAGGAGAATGGTGTAACATGCGCTGCTCAAGGGTATTTGCAATTACCGAAAAAACTGAATTTATGTACTCTCTAGACGTAAACATGAAAGTGTGAATCCTCCATAAAAATGTGCTAATAGCTCTTCTGGCAAAGAACATTGCTTAACCAAAAGTTTGAATTACGTTGGCGCTACTTAAATGCATCGTTATCCTCTTTTGTCTTGAGGAAAACTTTAGCGAGTTTTTGAGGACATAAGGATTAGCTTTTAATGGGTCAGGTGTAGGCCATTTTTATATGTACTTTAATGGATGCCATATGCAATAACTATCCCATTGGCCCGTATCATAAAAGTCAATTTTCGAAGGAAAGAAATACGTTTATGTAGAAGTTCAATGTAAACATAATAGTTACGTGATCCTTGATTGTTTTCATGTTTTTATGCACTGTAAAAAGCGGAACGACTTAGACTGGACGTAATAACTACTGGCATCCATGATTATTTATGAGTTTCCAGATAATATCTTTCTAAAAATGGTGCCGTCGATTTAGTAACGTCACAAAAAATCTTTATTCAAAACAGAAGGTCGGCTCATAATTATTTGGAAATTGTAAATTATAGTATTATACATATCATTAACTCCAATTAATTAATACTCTTTTATGAAGAATAATGTCCATTGGATCATTACTTCGGCCAATATTTCCACCTTGAAAACTCACGCTTTGGTTAATGATTACATCATATTAATCTTGATCTTGACTCATAGGGCTACCTTGGTTCAAGTAGAAGGTATACACTGGTAGACTTTTTTCTGGTTAAACAATGTACAAGTTTTGTCGTGTACATAATCTATAAAGATTTTTTCATTTTTGACCAATTGAGAATGCATTTTTTTATGCTTGCAGTAGCAACAACATTGAAGAAACGGCTTAACTTTTTTGTATTGAGAGCTGGAAGAGTCTTTCATGATATTTGCAACGCAAGGTCAAGGGCAATAAGAACTGGTCTCACATCAAGTCACGTCATCGTTATTTCATTACTTGCAACTTGGTAACCAGTGACCAAAATTTATTTTCATTCGATGTACAATGGATTCCGAACTACTCGTATGGACTCAAAAGATAAGGCTTTACTCGTACTCAACAGCTAAAAGAAAGACTCGTGATCATTGATGATGGTACAAAGTATCAATTGATTATGTCTTCTTTGTATTAAAAAAGATTTAAAATGCATCCATGAAAATTAACTAATGAGATGCATAAGGTAAAGTTTTTTTGTGGAGAGTAAAATGTTCATGATTTTGGACAAACCAAAAGATTTAAATTTTATACTATCGTTTATAAATAGAAAAACATACTCCAGTCCAAATACGCTCACTAAAACTAATAATGCATGCAGTTGACCAATATTGTTCTTCTAAAAGAATTATTGGATTATGCTGGATCATGTAAACTATTTTCCATTAAATTATGTGATCCATTTGCATGTGCATAAATAATGTGCATTCTATATCTGTAAGATTGCATCGAATGTTTTCTAATTTCCAAAGCTCGGAGGGCACTAAAATCGCTTTTGGTTTTTAACTGGCCTAGTTTCAATTTAGGGAATGGATTTGTTGCTGCCTGAATATTTTATGTCGGACTACTTTTTTTACTTTCATACTTTCCACAGCTTGTAGTGTCTTTTGTGTGCATTTATGAAATTTTTTTAATATTCTGAAAGTTTTTCTAAAATGATCCAAACAATGGATGATAAAAGCTAAATTTACCCGTGTCTACTTTGTTGTATGTATTTGTACAGGTCGAAATAAACCAATAACACTCATAAAGCTCAATCAACAGCCTTAAGGATTCAAAAGCAATAAATTCAAAGTAAGTATATTAATATAATAATTAATACACGATTAATTGAAAATATTTATATGCTACTGTGAATTTTGTATTCAAATCCGATTTATTTAATATTTTTAATATTTAAAAAAGATGACTCCTGTCAAGTTCAGTCTCGCTCTTCTTGCCTTATTTGGCGTTTTGTGCCTAGTCTCCGCTAAAGGTAAGCTAACCTATGGAGACGAGTGCAGCGTTGTCGGAAATGTTTTCAGCGCAATCACCCCTGACGATGACGAAGACAAGATTTGCGACTCTGACAAAGGTCTTCTCTGCATTGGAACTTGCAGTTGCGCTCCAACCCGTGTCTGGGATAAGGGATACATTTTCGGATTGTTTGGAACTGGCAGTTGTGTAGTCGGAGCAAATGGCCCATGCAAGGAAGAAGACAGATGCGTTTCTAACGCCAAGTGTGGAGAAAACATTCCCATTTGCCAGTGCAATGAAGGCTACCACTCTCATGATTCTCAATGCGTTAGTGGAAGCGCCAAGATTTCCGGCATTAGTGGATTGGCTTTCTTGGGAATGTTCTTGTCCTACTACATGTACGGAAATTAGATAAGCTTTTGGAAAAGAATCTCTTTCCTTTGCCTATTTAGTTGTGTACATGGACATGACATGAATTAATTTTTGATATCAAGTTTCTATTACCGGTTTTACCCATGCCATATATCCTTTTTTTCCTGAAAGTTGTAGATTACTTTATTACACTCTCATTTTTTAAGTTACCCCGACTTGTTGTCTTACAGCTCCTTTAATATTTTCAATGTACCTTAAAACTTGTGAGCATATTAATTTTCAGTATTCCCCATTTGAATTTAATAAGTATTTTATAACAGAGAAGAATCATCCATAGATTTTAATTTGGTTTATAGTTTGTGCCCTATCATTTTACCGAAATCATTGAAGTGATTGTGATTTGTACGTGAAAGCAACTTTGTGAAAGTTAGTATACTTTACCAAATATTTACAATTATAGCTTTAATAGTTTGGTCCTATCAATACTAGCTATTATTAGTATTATAGATTAATTCAAAATTCATGAAAAATAATATTTTAATTATGTAATGATGCTGTAAGCTCTAAACTCTAGATATAGCTTTTGCAGGACTCAAATCTTATTCAACTGTAGTAGCGGATAAAGTTCAAATTGTTTGATAACTATATAATTATTCCCAAAAACTGCCTATAGCGCATTGTCTAATGAGAACAATCCAAAACAATAAAATAATTTTGTTACTCTAACGAAAACGAGCGAAGTGTGTTTTAACAATTTGAAAATTATTGCACTCCTTTATTGTATGGAGAAAGTATGAAGCATAATTAACTTACTTTGGACAGAGATCTTATCCTTTCGTTGTTCATAATTAAGAAAGTACAAAGGTCCTACGAGCTGGGCTACCCTCTCCATGCTGTCACTCCTTTGGGTAGCGGTCTGCAAAGAAGACAACTCTCCCAGCACCTTCTTGATATTCTCATCCTTGACATTTGCCAACTCATCCGTTTTAACCTGGCTCTGCTGTTGTAGGAACACTTGAGGATTAGAGCTACCATTCTGCGCTGAAGGATTGTTCAAACTGTTAAGGAAACTTTGAGGGGGAGGGGGAATACGCTGACCTACAAAGCCAATGAAGAAAAATCACTTTATTCATTAGTTCAATTAAAAGAAGATTTCAAGGTTTCCAGGTTTAAAAGCTTACCAAGGCCAAGGTTTAATATTAAAGCTTCTATAAGCACCACCACTATCACTGTACACTTCATGTTAAAGCATAGGAAAATTAGGCGCCCATAAAAGCCACATTCGACCGATTTTTAAGTTTTCTAGATGGAATCAATCACACAACCCCGATTTCTAACATATAAATGTGTTCCACCCGAATTATTCCTCCTCCGTAAAATACAATACTCAGCACCACCTATTAATCCACGAGAGGTTACTGTCCAACTGAATTCATCACTAAAAATGCAGATGAGCTAAATGGAAAAGATAAAACAGTAGGACTATTAGGAGTTAACTGGAATATGGAATAGCAAGCATATATGCGGACGTGTGGTCTCCTCGTTTTTCCAAAGTCAAATAATGCCACAATATAAATGATTCGTTTCAGGTAGTTTTTTTTATTAATTCTCAATCCCACTTTATCGTATTCAAGAACATTATGAAAATCACTTTCGTTTTCCATCAAGACTTCAAGAGGGTTTGAGATTTGAGACTGAAAGAAGATGGTTTTCATTTGCATGACGAAGTAGGAAAAGTTATGATGATAATGCAAAGTACCCGAGATTCCCTGTGCGTTTTTGCTTTTAAGATTTAATGCACCCAAAAACTATAAACGTTTCCAATTCTTTCATACATACCGCTTATGTTAACTAATATAAGAGTAAGCCAGTGAGTCATTTAGAAAAATTTAAAAGGTGAACGACCTTTGGCTAATTTCTTTATTTTAAGGGTCCAATTCAAAGCCTTAGTCAGTCAATTTTTCCGTTTTCTTCTGCTATTAACAACTGTTTTATCGCGTTTACCATGAAATGAAAAAGGAACATTATTTTGCCTACATGAGGTTATTACTGCGCATGTATGACTAAAATGAAATAAACACAATTGATTTTAAGTTTTTCTACGAAGAATGTAAAAACCTTTCATTTATTTGAATAAGTATTCAAATGACCAGAGTTCGAAAATTGAAAAACACACGAATAGTAATTATAATCCATAATCCATGATTATAAAGACACCGATACACACTATCATTCAGTATGCCTATCTAACACAAAATATTATAATATTGAATACAGGTTTTTTTTTCCTTTTCAATAACAGAATTACAAATTACAAAAAAACCTTTCCCACAGATAGAAATTATTGGTAATTTACTGATGTTGATGAATGAATGTTGTTTGCTGTTAATTAGAGAATTAAATGAGAGGGGAGCTGCATATTTTTTTAAGAAACGATGTTAAACTTTTTCACTGTTTTTAAAGATGTAAAGATGTTTTCTAGATGTTTCCTCGTAGGGGTATTTTTATGTTTCCAAAGATGTTTTTTCACTGATGTTAACTTTACGCGCTGCTCTCGTTCGCGTCGGGCTGGGAATCTTGGCGATCTTCATCCCCCTGAAAGCATAAAAAGATTTTAAAATGCGTTAATTAATTTATTCTTTAAAGGAGAAAAACCATTCCTAGTTTAATTGGTGAATCTATCATTATTGCGTTAATTACTTACCTCTTGTTGCTCGCTGTTGGGAGCACGTCCCCTGGGAGCCCCTCTGCGATAAAATCGACGAGTGTAGCCTCTGCGACCTCGCCCTCGACCCCCCCTACGTCCACCGGGTCGACCACCACCGCGCTCGTTCTCACCGCCTTCTCGTTGGTTATCCTGCTCACCTTCCCCCTGATCAACAGAATCCGACTACATTTTAGCACGTCAGATAAAGTTAGAAAATAAACAGTTAAAAAGGTTAAAACAAAAACAAAGTAAAAATAAAAAGTACTTATTAGAATGTCTTATTTGCAACTCATACCTTGCCGGAATCTTGACCCTGGGAATCAGAGCGCGGTCCCCTCCTTCCTCCTCGACCACGATAGTAACGATAGCGTCCTCGACCTTTTACAAGAGTCAATTAAGGTTTGAGTTTGGTATCTTAAACTTGAGAGGTAAAAAATTAACATGTTACTTCGAGAGTCACTTACCACGGAATCGGCGGCCACCTCGGCCCCCTTCACCACGCTGCGGTTGCTGTTGTTGTTGATCGTCCTCCTTTTCCAAACTTTCGTCACCTTCACCCTTTTCATCTTCGCCGTGAGATTGATCTCGGCGAGGTCTTCCTGGACCGCCATAACGGCGGTATCCACCCCGGCCACCACTACCACGTCCCCTCCTGTAGTAGCCTCCTCGACGACGATCCGCAGCATAGGGGGAACCTTTCACTGGCTCACCAGCAATGCCGGTCACGTTGGCCGCCTCATTGCCTTTTTCACCGACGACCACATCGAATTCTACTTCTTCACCGTCTCCCACAGATCTTACAAGTTTGCGTGGGTTGTTCTTAACGATAGCGGACTAAAATGACAAAATAAAGTAATTATTAGACTAGACTCCTCATCGGTTGAAAGAGGTAGGCTTTATTCTTAACAAAACTTACTTGGTGCACGAAGACATCTTCCTTCGTGTCCGACCTAAAACAAATAAATAAAAAAATTAAACTGTAGTTTATAAAATTATTATATCAATTAAGATAACATTAATTCACAACGTGCTTGTGGGATGACTGTAAAAATAAGCCAAGTCAGAGTTTTTCAGTTCAAGCTAATAAGCACAGCTCTACTGGCTTTCTTATCTCATTCATAAACTGTTAGCGTAGTAAGATGATGATGCTACACTAGATTATGCACATGATCAAGTTGATGAATGAATGCGTAATTTGCATCCACTTTATAATTACACGTGAGAATAGTACCACTGCCGCCGCTGCTATGCTGCTAGACTAATGCAGTTGGCTGGGGATTACGATAAAAAGATGAAAAGTGCGAAACAAAGGTCAGTTTATCCAATCTGCTGATGGAAAAAACACATGCAAATATGCCTAATTGTAAGCAAAGGAAAGAAAATTACAACCAGCAGAAGATGCGGAGTCAGAGAAAAATATGAGCCCATCGTGTTCCACACTGGACACATCATCATAAGTAAATTCATTGCATTTGTATTTTTTAGTGAAAAATGTCAAAAGCCAAGTCGAGTGCATTTCATGTTCCAAACACATTAAAAAGTTAAAACCTAAATCCCCCAAAAATTTATCTAGATAGAGTTAATCCAGCTGGGACTTATCCTAAACTTAATTCAGACACCAATGCAAGTAGTGAGAAAATGTAGGGAACAATAATTAGATGCTAAATATAAGTTTTACGTGCTTAGGTTTGCTAAATGTCCATATCATTTCAGATTTGTAATAAGCCTGTGGAAAACTACCTAGGACTGGAAAGCAAAGAGGAAATGGAAAAGTTAACTATCTCTACCGTCCTAATCAACCATATGACCTCCCCTGACCTTTATTTTCATCTTCCAATACTTAGGGTCAAAAGCAACCCGTCACCAATGGCAACCTAATGTAGAGTCTTCAATACTACACCGATTTTTAAGCAGTGAAAGCGACAGATGACCACTCAAGCGTCAACAAAGCCTTACATTCAATTTAGCCACTGGAATTATAGGACACAGATGATATACAAAAATAAATGAAAAAAAAGTCTCTTACCGGTTGATGAAACCATATCCGCTCTTCACGTTAAACCATTTAACGGTACCGGTCACTTTGGTCGCTGGAAAATAGAAAAAAAAGCGTTTACATCAGCCTATCTTCATCTTGATCATATTATACACGCGAAAAGCGTAATGTAGGTTCAATGACATTTCCCTTCCCAGCCCGGTCTATATAGACCATATATATGCATATATATAAGCTTCTACTCTCTCTACTACTACCCCGAGATGCGTAGCGAATGGAGAGGAATTTTAAATCTTTGAAAAATTATCTTATCTTACCGATGACTTCCTTTTCTTTCGGAGCAGGCTTCTGTTGTTGTTGAGATTGTTGGTTAGGTTGAGATTGATTTTGTTGTGGAGATGATGGTTGTTGTTCGGAAGTCTGCTTATTTTCCGTGTCAGCCATGTTGGTTGATGGCGATGGAGATGGGCTGAAAAGATGTTAAAATTGAGCTGATCGAAATTCGTCACTCCGTACAGTGAGCCTTGCACTTTCTCACTAAGCTTGCTTCTGCCACAACCTCCGTAACTCAACTTTTTTGGTCAGGATATTTTTTTCCTCTTGTACTTTCTGCCAGCGTAGATTTTCGACTGGTTCCGCCGGCCTCCGAAGCATTGGACATATACAAACCTTTATCCCATTGGTTTTCTGTTATTTGACTCTTCCAGCTGTTTCTTTAGCAACGTAAAAGAAATTCCATAGATTGCATGATATAGCAACAACGCAACTTCTGAAACGGGTATTTGCCTAAAGACTATGCCCACATGTATCATAAGTAGAGAGTCAAAGAACAAAGGCAATGAATGCAGATGCTGCTATACACTTTTGTATCGATGCTTGGTTAGTAGTGTGACGACGCGTAGTATATGGGGTGAAAGGAAAGAGCGGACGTTTCAAAATACCTGTCTTTTGTTAGTTTGTTGGGGATTTTCCTTGCATTTTTGATGCGAGCAGCAGCGTCGTCTTGTCTTCCTACTCTCCTGCATAATTTTATTACGCATCAACGCACCTTTCCAATATCCACCAAGAAGTGGCCAATTACCTGAATTATCTTTCTTCAGATTACGTTTTAATGCAAATTATAAGAGGGGAGATATGAATATGATTTGATTTGCCTGCATTAATAATGTGAGATGAAGTGAGTAGTTTTAACGGAAGGTAAGTAGTATTGATCATGGACTAGAACTGGAGAATGTGTAAAGGTAACGTTCAATGGACGGACGTATTAAAAGCGGAAAATATGTACAGGTAAGGAGGGTTCCGTCCGATAAGGTGAATATACTCATACATTTCCGTGGAGTAGTTTAGTGTGAGTTCCAGCTCCAGCAGATTACAGCCAAAGAAAGGGAAAGAAATATGAGTCCGTAAGCTTAATTGACGAGTGCATGGGATTCAAACTGACTCATATCGGTTTGCGCAATAAACATTTCAAGGAAATGTAGTTGGTAATGATAATTGTAGACGATATGATAATGGGGCAAAATGAGAGGCAAAGATGATCTTAAATCTGTCAAGTCTAAAACTTGCACCTGGTCGGTTTTAAATGGCTTGGTCGGTCGTTCCGAAAGAAAAAAATGCATGACCCCATTTATTTCTCAACATGCCTCTCACCAACAACTAACTATGAACATACCTTTGTGCAAAATATAAGTATGAGAAAGCATCTTTGTTTTAATAATTTGAATATTGTATTACGTACTAAAATTCAATTTTCCATTCGTTCAGTCCCGTTCTAAAAATACTTTGATGCATCATCATTTCATCGTAGTTCCATTTTCCATTCCTATTTCTACTATACCATACCGTCGGTTTTTTTGTACTTCGGCCAGCTCGTCTTTTACCGTTATCCACACACTTTTAGCTTTAAACAAGGAGGAAAAAGAAGAGCAAAAAGCTGGAAGGAAGAGAAGAGGCTGAAAGAAACACTCTATTCGACTCTTGTTTCCGTTTTATGTTATGTTCCAAACATTTCCTACTTGGAGCGAGGCGCATGGTATGGTGATGGAGCTACTAGAATAGAATCGTATCACGCAAAAAAATCTTAAAAGCACAATATAAAAGTCAAAGAAATTCATGTCAAAGCAACAGCAACAGTCAATGTCAAACATGAGGAGAGAAGACAAGTGGAATGACCTAAATGTAATCCATGTATTCCCATCCATGTCATATTTCGAGTTTCACCATTCGTTATTTATAATCTCGTTTTGCATGAAAAATATCGGAAAACTATAAAATACTCAAATGAAAAAGGACAACCTTTGCCGCTTCCTTCTCTTTCATATCCCCACCTTTTGAAGACAAAAGCAAAGAATGTAAATGGTAAAATGAATTGTATGAATGACACAATATTCAGAGGTTCCTTTTTTCACTAACAACGCCAATAAATTTCGACAGATTGGCTACCATTGAAAGTTTAAGTCACGATAAAATAAAGCAAAGTTTAATCATGAATTTTAAATTAGTACATCACACGTAAAATCCATTAAATGAAGAATGCGTTACTATTAATAATAGTCCTCTTCGTCATCAAAATTCTTCTTGCTAGTTGAGTTTTTAACAACTTCTTGACTCTTGTACATATCAGCAACTTGGGAGGAGGTGGTGGCGTCCTCCACTTTCTTGTCATCTCTTATCCGGATGAAACGTGGGAATCTTAGAGAAATCCCTCGTTGAGCATCAGCCTTTAAAGAAAAAGTTAATGAAAAACCATTGATATTGAAATAGGCATGAATTTTGAGAATGTTAGTAGCCAAAGAGTGAGTACTTACCATTCCTTCCGCAGCGGTGTGAACAGGAGACAAGGACAAATCTGCACATTTTACCTCCCAAACCTGAACAGCGTCGAACCAATGATCAGGGGTTAATTGAGAGTGGAACCGGTAGTAGGACTTTGGTTGCTTGATAATATGCGGCTTCAGACTTTCTGTATGTTGCTGTAAGTTTTCATCGGAGAATCCAGTTCCAAGCTAAACACATTCAATTTTACTTAAACCTTTTACATCTTTACTTTAAATTTTTTTTTGCAACCTTAAATTTTCAAGTGTTCCCACCTTGCAAATCGTTTGGAAGACCTCCTCATCTGGATCATAACATGCCAAAAGAAACCCACCGTATGTTCCTGTCCGCTTCCCTTTCCCATTAAATCCTCCAATTACAACCAAATCCAACGAATCACCACCACTATCCAAATAGTCTTTCTTCAGTTTAAGCCATTTCTGAGACCGTTTTGCCAATTCATAAGTAGCCTTCTCGTCCAAAGTTTTCACCATCAGTCCCTCACAATTCCCTTTTCATAAAAGAAAACAATAACGGAAATTAAGAAAAGGCATCTTAATTTTCATTCAAAATATGAGGTTTACCTTTAACAGACTCCTCCAAGAATTCCTGAACTTCTTCCATACTTTCAGTATCAACGCTAGTGGCGAAGACAAATTCTCCTTTCACCGCCTCGAAATTCTGGTGCAGCAGCTCCCTTCTTTTGAACAATGGCTGCTTTATAAGGGATTCTCCGTTTAAATATATCAGGTCAAAAGCAAAGACGCATACTTGCACTTTGATTTCAGCCTCGTCAGCATCCTTAATATACGAAAAAATAATTTTTATAAAAAAACAATAAGCATGCAAATCTTGGCAAGCCAGTTGGATGCAAATCAGCAAATTATTAATGGGGACTTTTAGGATAAAACATGACTTTATGACTTTTCATACCTTTCGTTTTCTCGTAGACAAAACCTGAAACGGAAGAATGGTTTCTTTCTCAATATCCCATGCAACAGCCTCCGTGTCTATTATGCAGGTCTTGACATCTCCTTTTACACATTTCTTAAAGCGCGATATAATATCAGGGTACTTTGACGTATTATTTTCTTGATTTCTGCTGTAAATATTCATAGTTCCGTCTTCCAGTAAGTGTATCTAGTTAAATTAAAAAGTAGAATGTAGAAAAGAAATGCTTCAATTCAAATCACAAATCCATGAAACTTAACTGAAACAAACCTGTGCTCTTTCTCCGTCGTACTTGTATTCACAGGTGAACTTGATACCGTCAAATCTTTCCAAGACGTCCGCTACTCCCTTCGTTGGCTGGGCTAACATAGGTCTGGGAGGTATTCCTGGAGTTAGCTTGCATCCTTCTGCAAGACTGTCCACCCCATCTTCCAGTAGATGCTTTATCAAAATGTCATAACTCGGACATTCGCTAAATCATTGAATTATAAAGATTAGCTTAGTTTACTTGACTGAATACATGCAATCAAACGTTAATTAATGACTAACCAAAAAGCTGATTTGATCTTGTATGCCTCCTCTTCATACTTGGCTTTCAACGCATCCGTCGCATATTTCTTGCCTCGGTCCAAGTACTTGGGAGGCCAAATAGAACGATCCTGATCCGGAGGTGTTAGGAAACAAGCCTGCGCAATAGCTTGCAAAAGGGACTGTTCTGCTAAACCGACTCTCAATTTACCCAGAAGGGACCTAGCTAAGTAACGCGCTTCGGAATACTTGCAGGCAACTAAAAGTGACGTTATCATGCTGATCTTCTTTTGATGACTCTGAAATAAAAA
>JAANSQ010001496.1:0-14930 GCA_036850885.1 Lepidocyrtinus dapeste
GTTATTTTTACAAACGTATATTTTATACACAGTCTTCTGTGTCTTCAAGTGTAATAACATAAGCCAAGTCCGTCTTGTAGCTAACCGAATAACTTGGCAAAACGCCGTAAATAGTCGTTAAAGTAACTTGATTATCATTTGTGCGTTGCTTGTTTTGCCGGAAAACCCGAAGATAGAACACACTTATCAAATTTAAACTAAAAAGGAAGTTACAAAGTTAGTTTGGGTGAAGGCCGAATGAATTCAAGGTAATGCATGCAGTATTCATTTTAAATATTTTAATTTGAGAAAAATCTTCAGCTAATGCAGAATAGAACAAAGGAAGCATTTTGTTTTTAGATTAAGATCAAGTCATGAGATAATCAAACCTTATGATGTTTTTCTGTTCAATAACCAAATAAATAATTATTTAGTCATTTGATAAATAATCTTCACCTCTTCTTGTTGAGCTTGTGCTGGAATTGAAGCAACGGATGTAGGAGTGTATCCATAATTGTCATAGTACAAGGGTGAGACCAAAGCTAGATTCCCAGGTTGATTGGACTTTCCTCCAACACCTACACCCCCGTTTCCTCCAGACTGCATGATAGTATTTTTCAAATTGTTTAAACGATTGTATTTAATGAATACTGTATAATGTAATGGTGTCCAAAAACTTAATCCAGTCCAACTGATTCACTCGCTGACACATGTAAAAGAGAAACAACTGTCCTTAGTGCATTGATTTCATTTTTAATTACACTTCAATATTTTCGTTCTACTCTACGGGGAAGTTACCTCTTGGAGTTGATTTGTTCTCTTCTAAATAAAATCTGCATGTTTCAATTCTTATACTCTATAGCTTAGCCTTACAGCCATTAGAGTTTAAAAATTAAACAATATCTATTGCTAAGCACTAGTCAACAATGGAAGGTTCTTTCATTATAATGTTTATGTTTTGGAATAAGTTTAGCTAATTATTAACCTATTCTCCCAGTCCCATTTATATAAAAATACTCAAAGGTAATTTATATTGTTAGGAACACTTCAATGACACTCGTTACCGTGTGCACTTTCCTTATTAAAAAAACAGAATCATTAAATTAAGTTTAAACCAAGTACACGGTGAAATTGCTTTGACACAAAACAAGCTCATGATACGCGACAAACTGATGACATCCAACATACTATTGTAAAAATCCTTCGGATTTTCCGTTACATAATTCCTTTAAAACCACAAACACGTTCCTGGAGGGTCAAAGGGCTAATGACCGAAGCACAAATTGTCTGCGTATGTAATTTGCGTTCACTATCTTTTGAACGGTGTATTACAAAGCAATCTCAAACTTAAATGTATTTAAACCATCTTGTTTCAGTTGCGTATAAAACGCTACATTGAAGCAATATTGACGAAGACAAAAAGTCAAGTACTTCCTTTCAACTTCACCAGGTAGCTATACTTGATGAAAATTTTGCTGCGGAGGTACATTCGAGGTGCCATAGTCGTAAACTCGGGCTTACCTACACCTATTTTTTACGATCTTTTCTAATTAACAGTCGCCAGACAATGCAATGCTAATGCCTCACAACTACACCAATTCTCCCAATCATCGCTCCTTTAATGTACCTCTTCTCATCATCATGATCATTTGTTCATCAAGGCGATACATGAGTTGAACTTGATACGGAGATTTAGACTGTAAATAGTTATCACCGCATCATATCATACGTACAGAATATTGATTATATAAAATTTCACGCATTGTTAGTTCATCACTCGTTTGACGATATGGAAAAAATATGCTCAAGTGGGACAAACTGTTTACCAGATTCCTAAATCGTAATCATTCTCACGTAATAAACTAATATTTTTTCCAACTTGAGTAAGCAGTAGGAACACTAATCGACTAATCAAAAGATGGAACGTTGAAACATTCTCTACATGAATAGAATATCGTCCCGTCTCTGTTTTCTGGGGAAAACTAATATATATATATTTACATAGCCTAATATAATAATTCGTTACGATCACTACGAGATTAATTAATTAAACTATGTATGCATGAGTAAAAACTTTTGTACTGAAAGATTCAGGAATTAAACTGAATGCGTATCAGTCATTACTTCACTTCCATGAAAGTGCTCTGAATCTTTAAAAACAGAATACAAAATCTTCCTTACGCACGCTGATTACTGTACCATGTATCTGCTTCCAGTTGGCACTGACGAACTGCTGTAAAATCATGATTAAGTGAACCTGTGTAAACCCTATGACTTATTGAAAACTATTCAAGCACAACAGGTATTGTTCTCCTTTAGCTAATGCTAATATACGGCTTGACCATGCTTATAAAAACGACCTTTGTCAGTTAGTCTCTTTGCTCGGTGGATGCACTTCTGAAACACTGGAGTTACCTTGAAGTCAATCTAAAATTCATAGATTTCAGTTAGGAGAGCAAACCGGAAATAATGCTCTGTAGTTGGATTTGCATTGATACACTAGCGGTATGCAATACAAATCTCACCCTTTTAATTTGACCCTGGTCATTTCTTGCTCATTACAGTAACGCAGCTACTTTAGGGTGACGTGAGAATTTTTTAGCGTGATCTCATGTCATAATTCGTAGATACTGCTTGACTTAAGAAAACAGACAAAGCAATGCAAAGCAAGTGGCCCAAAAAAGTCTCGTCTCACTAAAGCACAAATTAGAGCGTCTAAAATTAACTACAGACCAGGAAGAGGGTTTACCAACAGAGATATTATAGCCAATTTATGTATCTGACAAACTCAATTCAACTAGGTAGAAAATACGTAAATAAAAATTTTGACACAAACGAACAGATTCGATGAACACTAATCAATGAAACACATTTGAGGAAAAGCCGCCTTTCACAGAATGCATTGGTAAATCACGGAATTATCATGTTGTTTATATGAATACGATTACTAGGTAAACGAAACAAAACTGGATTACCTATGGAAATTTAGTTCCCTTCTACCTCCTTTGATTACCATTACAACGCAAAAATGGTTTTCACGAGATTGATGATTTTATGCATAATTCTAAGTACTGTTTACTGGATTTGCATTCTCTCTAGATGTGGTTTAGTAAAACCATTAAGATTTTTTTTGATTTGCAGCAGACAACAGCGCAGCGTGAGAGTTCTTTTTACGGACAAACAATATAACACACAATATAGAAACAGATACTGAATCTAAAATGCTCAGGATGATGATGATGAGATACTGGAAAAAATTAAGTATCTCATTTTGTTATAAATTAGTTTTTGATAACTTTTACCCCAAAAAAATGTTACAATATGATATTGGTGCTTTGCAAAACTATTGGTGTTATTATTTGATACAATACTACACACGCTCGACATATTTCGCAAGCAGGTATTGGCCTAATGAGCTTTAAAATGTAAAAAATTCGACAAACTTGGCAAACCCAATAAAATGCCTAAAAAAATTTACGAGGCTTTGCGCTCTCTTAAAAAACAAAACGAAAATATACTCTCTGCTGGAGAATGTAACTCTGTTGACTGTTGAGGTGAGCAAACAAATATTTGCTCCATGACTGTACTAATTCACTTGGAAGTTAAGTTTCCATGGGATTTGTCTCACAAGATTAAATTTAACGCATTTACTGCGATTGATTTGAAAGTTCCAATAGTTTTGTACTTTATTTTATGACGTATGATTTATTGTTTGAAAGTAAAAAAGTTATGTTTAACCAGAGAGGCGAAAATTATGACTTGTTTTTGCAGTGTGTTTTCTTCACGGGCATTACACCTCTCGGTAGGTATTATTTGCTTGAAGAGGTGAAAACAGTACATAAATTTAAATTTTCATTTCACGCATCAATAAAAAAAAGTCATTGTGTGTTAGAATAAAATTCGAGAGTTTTCCTACATGAGTTAAATTTCATCCTTTTCATACGATGGCTTGGAGTTTTGGAAGCCGTGAATGCTGCGATGTTTACTACCGCAAAAAATTTTTGTACGTGCTTGTAAAATATGCAGAAGGTGTCAAATGACCAAGTAGTAAAGATGAGTTGGTAGATGTGTATCGTCGTAAAAATCTTCTGGTGTTAGGATTCCAAACTAGAAAAGACGTACGTGCAAAATTCCATGTAATTCGAGTGAAGAAGGTACCGTCTGTTTTTACTAGAATCATGACGATATTCAATGGTGCTAATAAGGTAGCATAAAAATGCTTCTCTGGAAAAAGGAAATAAATGCCAGAAGATGAGCTGTTTTTCCTCTGCTTGGTGATGTGAGCGAGTGTTAGTAAAACTCGTTTCGGCTGAATATAACTTTGGTCCTTAGAATATCTTTGAACACCTTTAACACTTGTTCAGTCAGTATGAGATCTGACACGATAGGTTCGCTACTGTAGGTGCATGCACAGATAGGGGGAGTTTCTCCATTAGAATTTGTCGGGGCATCGTGAAACCACTTAATTACTTTATGTTGAATGACTTCTTTTGAATGTAAAAACTGCTCAAGCCTGAATTATGAAGAATCAAAAGTTGAGGAAAAGCTTTCCTAAATACATACATCAGAATTGAAGACCTTTAATGAGAATGAAGAATCAATGATTGATTGATTGAGTGTTTGTCACACATTGCCCAAATTTTTGTTTGTAGTATGATAAACAATATCAAACGCAAAGCAGAAGCATATTTGAACAATGATTTATTCTTGGAAAATTTTTGAATGTCTGCATAACAAATGGCAGAAACATATTACAATTCCTTGCAATTACTCAATTAGTAAATGCTCTCTGCACTCCACACTCTTGTGGTTGAATCTGAATTTTGCAACAATGGCATCCTTGATTGAAAAAAATGCAGGGGATGGGTTACTCAATCTGCGTAAAACCAATTTTGATGAAGCGGTGGGACTTGCTAGGGAAAATACCAAAACCTCAAATAAATTGTATCAAAAGACTTGAAACTGCATTATTGAGAAGTACACATAATTAAACTTGATTTTCATACGTTTTGATAAGCCAATACATCTCTTTATTCTGTTATCCATCATGAAACAGAAGCTTAAATCAACAAAGAAAAAGATTCATGAAGAGTACATTTAATGTAAGAAGATAAATATACTTATTGAACTCCAGTTTTACTGTCGTTCTGAAGCAGAAGCGAAAAATGTCAACGATTTAGCCTTTTGAAAAGGATTGAAGCCTCTATACTCCGAAGGAAAGAAACAGAAGATACGGAAGAAGGTCCTCAAGAAGTATAGAATCTCTAACTCTCCAGGAGACAAACTTTATCCATGAAAGTCTTTCATAAAGTATGTAGCGCAAAAAGTCATGTCATTTTTTTGTGATGACGTGATTGACTAGTTTCTCCATTACCATCAAATCAATTGTGCTACATTTACCTATCAACTTCCCCTAAGGCGTAACAAACTCAGTGAATATGCATAACATCTGCATGTATTGGAATTGGAAATTAGAAAGAGAAGTAGAACCATAGATAGATGAACATGGCCAAAGGGTTAAGGCTTTTCTATGAATGAGGTTTTCAATCAAAAATTAGCAGTCAAAAGAGCAATCTTGGACAGTATACAAAGTTTACATTGCAAGCAAATACGGTGTCTACCAAATGTTTAATACGCTAAAAGGGGCAAAAGAATTAACGCACGTAGTAGTGTATTCCGGCAGCAACCTATAAATTGTATTTCTCCACATACCGTCCATGTGAGCCGGAATGAATTCACATCTTTATTCGTAACATAACAGTCCTCTCGGGTAGATGTTGAAGACGCGAACTTTCATGTAGAGTCATCTCATGTACTTAGTATCTGCTATGGTAAGTCTCACCCAAACCCTAAAGGCTTAAGCTCCTAAAGCTTACAAAACGGCATAACTACTAACTACAACTACCTATGCATTGCAATGTTTGCAGAGCCATATGGGTTTGTTTGGTAAACTCACAGACTCACAGCGCCTTTTTCTCTTCTCTGATGAAAAATAATGCTGGCGAGAAAGATGCTTTTATACATAGGCTATACACTTATCTAGAGAATATTGTTGGCATTTTGTCATCACACAAAACATTTCCGAAATGGAAATCGGAGCCTTAGTAAAGAGAGCTCCACCAAACGAAGAAGTGCACAGGCTGTACACTTTTTTTCACGGTTCAAGTGGAAAAGTTCCTATACTATACGATATGTAATTTTATTTGGAATTATTGAGTCCCTATAAAGTAGTGCATTGGGCAAAAATATTTCCATTTAGAAAATTCGCACTTAAGCTGGTTTTATTGTAAAATGAGCTAAGCGAAATGACGGTTTTTTACTACGATTTTCGTCTGTAATGAAATGTAAAGATCTCAAATGAATGAAGCCTCTATTTAGAATATTTTTCTCTGGTGGTATGCTCACTAAAGAACGATTATAATATTTCTTACTTCATCTAAAGGAGCATATTTTGTAAATAAACGTATGCTTAGAGATACTTTCGAAGCAAAGCTTTTGTGATTCAACATTGCCCTCATCTCAACACTTGCATCTCGTCATAAAAAAAGCAGTTAAAAAATTTAATTATCGACTCAGTGGATTATAAGCCTGTGTTTCTTAATCTCATGAAAGTATCATACAGTCTTTTGTACAGGAGTGCAGTTTTTATGAGGCTGTAGGAACGCCGCTATGATCATTACATTGACTTAAGGATATCATTTTGACATTTCAATTATTAGATTGTTAGAATCAAATGAGGGAGTTTCCTTTTCATAAAAATTCTACATGAGATATCATCAGTGAATAGATTAAACGTGAAATTACCTCATTAGAGGAAGAAATTTTGGATTGGGAAACTAATTAAGATAACAGGACCGGTATCTGTAAATAAGGAATTTCTTCTTTTGACTCCAAATGATGAAACATAACCAGGGTGGCTAGTGAAAGTCGTTAACTAAATAGATTAAGGAAGAGCCCGATTAGTGTATTTACTGTGACCTATATCGACAAACAATAGTTACAGGATTTCTGGATAAATACTGGATTGAATCTAAAACGGACATTGCGGTTTGAAGATCCGATACGATGGAGTTCGAAGAGAAAATCTGTCTGAAGCCAAAGTCCAAAATGGATAAAAGTCCGAAGCGTGTTACTAGACAGCTCGTAAGCAAAACTTTTATTTATTTTAGCATACAAATATTCCATTAAAGCAATCCTACGCAAAGCATCATGTTTTTCCTCAAAATTAATCAACGTATTTTACATTAACTGTTCTAATGATACTTTTAACTATGCAGACTGATTTTGTCTATGAATTAGTAAAAAATTTTAAGCTCTTTGCTAATCCAGGTTTAATATACGCCTAGTGTCTGTCAATATTTGTAGATCTGTGACGCAAGAAATAATGACACCAATTTCTTATTGTGCAATGACACTAAAATGATCTTCGTTCGGGTTGATGGAGTTGATAAAAAAATGTCAATGACCCTGCCTCAACACATCACATTCACGCTTACATAATAGAACGGAGTTTATCATATAATTTTTGCGTAATGTAAGGCTTGACATGTTCCTACTCATTATTATAGCGGGACAGAAAAGAGAGAAAATTCTACACCGATGACTGGGCTCTCGGTGATGCGGACGATGAGATTGAAGGACCACAGAGCTTCGACCTTGAAGAAAAACTGCGTTCTCCTCGCTTCGACAAAAACCTCGTAAAAGAAATGAAAGGGTCAGGTAATACCATAGCACACCATAATGAGTCCTTTTCATTCATAAAGTGCAAAACTACAGCATCCTATGTATATTTTGCAATAGGCCATAAATTAAAAGTCCAAGGCAATATTTTTCTCGACAGATTTCAATTTGGCATATATACAACAATATGGGTTCTCCGAACCTCTTGTTTTTCATGACAAGGACGGATTAGGAATTAGAATTCCAGGATCTAATTTCCATGTCGGCGACGTTAGAACTTGCGTAGGTAAGATCTTCCCCCCTTCTCCTTTATTCACGAGGAATATCAAAAGATGATTATTTATTTACATTTATTCACGATTTTTTGAAATGGCTTGCTGCAACAGGGTCGAAAAGGTTACTTGATGTGATGGACGTGAAAACGCAGAAGAATATGGAAATGACAATGAAACAGTGGCAAGAATATTATGAAAAGACGAATAAAGATAGACTACTCAACGTAATCAGTTTAGAATTCTCGCATACAAAACTTGAAAATTTTGTGGAGGCTCCGACCGTCGTCAGACAATTAGATTGGGTAGACAGAGTGTGGCCACGCCATTTAAAAAGTATGCAGACCGAGTCAACGAACGTACGTAGCTGTAACGAACGTATTCGCAAATTATGCTAGTCTCAGAGTACCCCAAATGTTAAAACAATCCTGTATTTATATTCATGTAGGTAATGGATGAGATGATGTATCCAAAAGTTCAAAAATATTGCCTTATGAGCGTCAAAGGATGCTATACTGACTTTCACGTGGATTTTGGTGGTACGTCTGTCTGGTATCATATACTTAGAGGGGCTAAGGTACGAATTTTACAAAATTCATTTCGCAAATTACCTGTGCGATGCTTCTAAATTGTTTTTTGTTTCTTTCTAATTGTAAGTAATTTGATAATCGTCATTTTGAATCATCTAGGTATTCTGGCTTATACCGCCAACGGATAAAAACCTGGAATTATATCAGTCATGGGTATTGTCAGGGAAGCAAGGTGACACATTTTTTGGGGATAATGTTGAAGTCTGCAGTCGTGTCTATTTACAGTCCGGAGACACTTTCTTTATTCCATCGGGTTGGATACATGCAGTGTATACTCCTAAAGATTCACTTGTGTTTGGAGGCAACTTTCTACATAGTTTCGGGATTGAGAAGCAATTGAAAATTGCTACAGTAGAGGAACAAACGAAAGTATGAGTGTAAAAATGTTCACAGGGAAAAACTTCTAAATAGAACTAATTTTAATCCAGTTTCCACATTTGTTTGGTACAGGTTCCTCAGAAATTCCGCTATCCTTTCTTCACGGAAATGCTTTGGTACACTTTAGAACGTTACGTGCATTGTTTAATGGGGCAGAGTTATATACGCATTCCTTCAGATGATGATGAAGACAATGAAAAGGAATGGAAGCCGCTTCTAACAGAAAGACTAGTCCCTGAGGTTTGTAATATCATATAACATTTTATACATTTTTCAATAATTTCCAGTGATGCCAGCTTTGAATATGTGATTCATTACCAATTAGTCATTCTTTCAAGCAGGCATTCTGTCGATTCTTTAGTCTGTGTCTTTTGTCAGCATTTCAAGGAAAATCAAAAATTTCAATCGAAGATGATAATCTCATTAATTTTGCATAATATGTAAATAGCAAGGGCGACTTAAGCTTACAACACGAAAAATGTGTGAGTCGCATTATCCCATCATCTCAACACGCGTCGCAATCTTGCTTTGAGAGCATTTGCGAGCTGAGATGTTTGGTCGCAACAAGAAACTTAAACTCGGATTAGCTTTCCAAAATCGCACATCTTCTGCTCTGTATTCTAGAGTATGCTATCCAGGCAATATAAAATGGGTCATTGAGACTGATATTGATACAGATCGTGCAGATGTGTTTAGAAAGGAATATAATATGATGATGGTGTTGTAGGGATTTGCTCGCTCGCACTGACACGCTGAGAGAATTAGAGTGAAACGCGAAGAAGCTTCTAGAGATGCATAATATGGTATGGTTCTCGTGTTTTTGATTTGATCCAGGATATAGCATTGAGTCCTCAGGAGCTTCTTGGCTTGAAAGCAATTGTCCTATATCTGCATCAGCTCCCAATCCAGCGGAAAAATGTTCCAGCCTTAATATACGATCCTGTTGCGTTGCTCCGCTCGATAAAGCAAATTGTGGAGAAGCATCGGTACGACAGCCCTGCCAAAGCCGTAACAGGCCGACCAATCTTAATTTGGCCTGGAGAGAAGGCAGAGGTGAAACTTCATTTGGAGTCTTTAATAATGAGGGTTTTTAAAGTTGAAAGTCGCAAATTTGTCACGATGAATATTTGTAATGGGCAGGATGTGGGGAAAGTGGATTACAGTCGAAGATTATCAAAGAACCAGTCGTTGTGCAACTTTAGCTGCGGCTTATCCAGTCCCGTTCCCGCAGTCGATGAAATATTCCGTCGTCGAACCCGTTGTGGTAGTTGCCAAGCATGTAATATCAACGAAGATTGTAACGAGTGCCTGAACTGCATTGCCAGACAAAAGTACAATGACACAAAGGAGCCTTCAGCCAGAAGACGGATTTGCGTCATGAGGGATTGTCTAAGGCCACAACTCCCTGTTACCTCCAATTGTGATGAGTGTGGCAAGGATGGATGGGGAGAAGGGCCTAATGCTTTCCAAATCATGGGGAAACCAAATCACGGGCCGTCCACCCTGATGGAGTGCATATTATGCTTGAAGATCGTCCATCCAATTTGCATCTCCTCGGAAGTGTGCGCTCGCTCTATTGCTATCGTAAATGAGGATCTACCAAACAGTTGGGAATGCCCCATGTGCGTGGACAAGAGCAAACCGGTACGTGGTGTCAAGAGAATAAAGTCCCATGAAGATAAACGAAGCTATTCCAGCGATAATGGCATTGCCAACAACACCAACAATAACTATACTGAGGGAAGCAATGGGATCGTGGCAGATGTTAAACTTGTCAATGGGACAACCACCCCTCCAATTATCCCCAATGGAAAACCCTGTTACAGTCCACTAATGGATGTGAAGCCGGACATTTGCGAGGCAATAGTCAAGCAAGAAATTAATGACGCTGTAGAAAGAATCCAAATCAAGAAGAATAGTGTTGATAGATCGGTAAGATTTTTTTTTATTATTAAATGAATTTACCATTAATGTAACACTTATCTTTACCATCGCATTTTAATTATCCTTCCTACTAATAGCTCAGAGAGGACGAGGACTTGGTACGGCAAAAAATTGACTTGGTTGTTCGTCGTCGCTCTACAGAAGAGTCTATGAAAGCGGCAGCGAACAAGGTAAGTTCGACGATTAAGCGTGCTTTCTCTGCTACTGATATTACCAAACCAAAGCACAATCGTCGGATGTCGGAAGACATAATCCGGAACGGGGAACTGGAAAAGCCGATGGTGGTCATTAAAGAACCAGAAATCTTTACTGATATCGTTCCCATAAAAAAGATAAAACAGGAGGTTGTGGAACATGTAAAAGACGAGGAGAAGGTTTCTGCTGTTGGTGACGGTCCACAGGGAGAACTTATGAAGAAAGCAGCCCCCATCAAGTACCCATTCAGGTAAACATTTTTTTTAATTTTCAGCGCTATTCCTGTCTGTGTTCAGTGTTTTAGTCTGCTTTAGGGCTAAAGTAATGCATGAACTTAATATTTGGTATTGTGCAGAACCGAGCTGTCAGGAAAAATTATGAATGGCAGCGGAAAAAATTTAAAGAAGCCATTTAATGTTGTTAGACCTGCACCATTAACACTCCCGGAGGAGGAAGCCCGCAAGTCTTCAAAGAAGAAAGCCCCTGCTCAGGCACACAATAAACACCCAAAGATTTGGCTCGAGGTTTTCAAATGGTTGGACTGTAAAACATTGAGTCTTGCTATGTGCGTCTCCAAGGATTGGAACCGAATGGCCTTGACTCCGAGTTTATGGGCAAAAATTGACATGTCGCAACGGTAAGCGAAACATATTTATTAAGTATTTATTAAGTAACCAAAATACTTTCAAATACAGCTTCCTTTGAATTCGTTTTGATTCAAATCATACTTCTTCGTTTCCAGAACTATCAGACCGGATATGCTAAAAGGCATCGTGAGACGCCAGCCATCTAACTTGATTCTAAATTGGACCAAAATATCTAAGCAACAACTGCTCTGGTTGATTAGTCGTTTGCCGCAATTGAAGGAACTCTCTCTTCGAGGAAGTTCTTGGAACTCTGTATGCGCCTTGAAAACTTGCTTTTGTCCCTCTTTATCAGGATTAGATCTCGGATATGTTGACCACCTTCTGGATAGTGCTGTACGAGAGGTTCTTGCTCCACCTGTAGACTCTAGACCTGGTTTGACTGATTCCAAATCTCGGTTGAGAAACTTAAAATATTTGAGTCTAGCTGGAGCACATTTGTCCGACGTATCTCTTCGGTGTGAATAATATATTTTTTAAAAATATGTACATTTAAAAATTGACGGACTTAATGGTTTTCAATTGCACTTTTGGTACCGCAGATACGTGACTCAACACGCAGGGAGCATTGCCAGGTTGGATCTAAGTTCTTGTCCTCGTATCACTGACGCTGGAATCGCCCAACTTGGAGCTCCTGATTCCCCCAGTTTAGAAAACCTTACACATTTATACATCACAGGTTGCCCCCAACTGACAAATATTAGTCTGGACCATTTACGTCGCTGTCGTAAGTTAATTTTCTTGGATGTACAAAACATCCCCCAAATCACTGTCATCGGTTTAAATAAATTCCTGAGTCAGGTTGGTTCTGGCCATGATAACGGGAGAAAAATTACAGTCAAAAGTAGCTATCCGTCCAGCTTAGTTGATGCAACTTTGCACCAACCGGAAACCGGGCCGCAGGTAGGGAGTGGAAAGCACATAATTAACACCATGACAAAACCCTCCTCCATGGGAAACACGGTAGTGGTTAGCATAATGCCCTGAGAATGGGTCAAAATTCCTTCGATTTCTAACAAGTGATCTAACGCCATCATAATCACTTTGAAATTTTTGTGGCATTGTGTACGCACGCGATGGTCGAGGGAACATAACAAATTTTTCTTTATTGTCTTCACATAAATCATGGGCCACATGGGTAAAAGTTCATAACGCATAGAAACATTTTCAAAATCATTTCCATTAGGCATCACATAGGCTACTGCTCAAGTTGAACTTTTCGTGCCCAAGCAATGTTCATATTATACGAATTTTTTCTACGAACGAATTTATGATCTTTAGATAGAACTGTTTAGATTCTAGTATCTACGTCCAAATTGTGCAAAATAATTTGTTGGAATAAATTTAGGTTCAGACTTCGGACTTAAAAATTATAAATTATGTTAAGGTGGGGTTTAGATTTTAGAGTTAGAAATTTAGAAATATTTTCTATTGTGATTTTTCAGAACTTACCTTATAAACTTCTTCCTATGTAAGGGATAAGTTAAGGGGGTGGTACGAAGAATTTAGTGTTTGTTAAACTTCGACGCCGTAGGCACTCGAGAAAATGCTTGTCGAACCTGTGGTTGTTTTTTTAAATGTAATCAAGGAGCATTATTTCTACTTGATTAAATAATAATTTTGATATATCACTCATCTCAATTAAGGAAAGTTAGCGTTAGTTATAACCGAAAACAATTTGTATTTAAATACAAGCAATGAAAAATGATTGTAAAATTGTTGTTTTCTATCATAGAACCATGAATGAGGTATCAAAATTATTACATTATTATAATTATAAATGATTACATTTTTCGAAAAAGCTTTAGGCACGTAAGAACGCATTTTTTTGTGTCCTCCTTGGCGTCGGAGTTTAACAAAAACTAAATTCTTCATAGCATCCCCTTAAGCTTGTAAGATACGTTCCACAAAAATCCTAATTACAATAAAACTAATTATTCCCGAAAATATTAGCTACTTCTATATTTGGGTTCGAGACAAATTTACTGGAAAACAGTAGTAAGGAAAGCAGTATAAATGTTGTTGGTAGTAATAATACAATTACAAATTACTTCCTCATTGATTATGTTCTGATTGAATAGTGATTTTGTCTAAAATAGTTTTATGACTTAAGTTCACATCACAGGAGGACACGACACCATTGTCGCCGCCCCATACTATTACAAAGTTTAACTATTAACTATAAACTTAATTGTTTTTTTATTTATTTATTTTATTGCTTTTGGTGCGATAAATACTGATATGGTTAAGATGAGGTAAAATTAGAGAAAGGATTGCATTGCAGAATTAATGAATGATTCCACGCTCATAAATATATGTATGGGAATGTCAAGGAAAGTTTCATAAAATCGGTGTCATGGCTGAATTTAGACATGAGTCGGAATTGATAGTAAGTATGTAGTTTGCATGGACACTTTATTTATAATCGTTACTGGTCGATTACCGAATATACGTATTGTTTGTGTTAATTGTTTTCTCAATTACTGCCATTTTCGAAATAATATTTGAATTTAAAAAATAAAAGAAATAAGTCGTGTTTCGCCAAAACAAATATTGTGTAAAGTTATTAATTTATTTTCATCGCGTTAACCTGGCATCTTTTTGTAAATTTTGAGCGATTCAATGACATTAAGTTTTGGCGTTCTGTAGTCTTCATTTATTAATATTTTGATCCTGGTAATAGCATAACACAATGGCTGATTACAAGTGGCTGACATTAACTCAACAGCGAATTTGGGAACTACTACGGATTTGTATTGACTCTACTTTGTATGCTTTCGCACACCCTAAAAATTTATCGGGATAATGACAACAATTCCACAAGCCTGCTCCGAGGAAGCCTCTCCACGTGGAAAATCAAAGTCTTCAATAAATAATCTAATAACCTCGACTCGTCATCAATCAGATGTCGTAACTGTAGACTTGTCAATCATGATACTATCACTTGATTCAAAGATTCAATCTCATCATCATCTCTAATCTATTTCTAGTAAATCTTAATAGCTTAGGTAAGGGCACCATTATCATTTCAGCTGCTCAGATACTTTTACACGAACGAATTAAACTCAAACTTGTCCAAGCTAATCGACTTTAAAAAATTTATTCGCGACTTTTTCGAAATTACTTATGATGTTTACAACATCGTAAATAAATAAAAAGTTGGGTTTAATTTTAAATCAGGGCCAAAATACTAAAATGTGAAAATACCAAACATGTGAGTCTGAAGGTTAAACCGTTGGCAAATAGTT
>JAANSQ010001497.1:0-14930 GCA_036850885.1 Lepidocyrtinus dapeste
ATTTTTTTATCAAAACAGATAATAGCAAAAAGAAGTTGAATGTAAAAGGTTGCTTTTCATAGAGAATGCTTGAAAATACAGAAATTATGCTCACTTCATGAGGGAAGTCGAAGCAACATACCTACCGGAATTGAGACAAAGTAGCAGAGGCATTAAGCAAAAACAGAGCAAAGATATAACAAAAAATCCATTCACTCATGGATCGTGAGTTTGTAACTTGGATTTAATGATTCATGCTGATCATGGGGAGCATGTTAAACCACAAAATATCATCAATGAATGCTGTGGTGAGATTACCCTAACAGTTCTTTAGCGGAGCTTTACATCACATTAGTTTCATTTTAACAAAGAAACTCCAAGTTGAAACTGTCGCCTGTAAACGCAAAAATGTGACGGAGGAGAAACCAAATACAGATAATTTTGCCCTGAATGAGATACGAAAAAGAAAAACAAATTAATACGCCAAAGTGCAGCAGTATTTTTCATTCGTAGTGTCATTTAGTCGAAACACTAACATTAACATGCGCTTAGCACTTGAGCAAACGTAATGGTTGAGTTAAAAGTTTTCTGTTATCGAAGTTTTTAATTTTCTATTTTTTCGTTTAAAAGAACTGTGGTTGTGTGTGTAATTTGTGCAGTGATTGAGCCTTGGTGGAAAGATTTACTGATGTTGCTCAAAGAAAGAAAAATAATTCCGCACACTGCAAAGTTAAAAGCATAGACTAAAAATGAATGCAGATGAAGGAAAGTCAGTGGCTACCAGGATGAATGGATGCGAGCTAGTGAAATTGGGGAAACTAAGAATATCCATAAACCCCAATTTAAAGATGATGCTTCAACTTGTACTAATGATCTCAATGTTGAATTCGTGTTCCTGCTCTGGACACGAATTTCGGGGAGCTATTTTACCCGGGATGGTCTCTCATAGTCAGACAGCACACAGTGATAATTCACTGAACGACAACTCGCAGTCAGAGGAGTCTCATCTTACATGGACAGTCGAAAGGAGAGAATGTCAAGGACTTGATAAGGGTTGCGTTTGTGAAAGAAATCCGTCAAATCAAAATGGAACGACGATCCGTTGTGGTTGTGATAATGAATCACAGGTATATATTGCTACTTCTAAATAGTTCTAAAACAGAAAGTCTATCGCTTTATAATAAAGAGAGAATGTCAAGGACTTGATAAGGGTTGCGTTTGTGAAAAAAATCCGTCAAATCAAAATGGAACGACGATCCGTTGTAGTTGTGATAATGAATCACAGGTATACATTGCTACTTCTAAATAGTTCTAAAACAGAAAGTCTATCGCTTTATAATAACAATATTTACAAGCTTTCTAAGGAAGCAAAGTAACTAAAGCTTATAAAAGGTCTGAATGCGTATGCGTACTTATTAATTTTAATTAAACTCATTGTTACCAAGCTTCACCCATGTACTGATCTTTTTAAGATGTTGTTCAAAAAATTCAGAGAAGAGTAATAAATCAATTGTGCCAGTCAAAAAAATTAATAAGAGCTATTGAACAAAGAGTAAGTCACTAATAATAACCAGTGATCACTTGAATGAACGATATGTGGCGAGCAAGTCCAAAACGCACGCTTGAGATTTAATTCTCACCAAAGTAAGGCAAACAAAATCCAGCGTTTGACCCACTCAATTAAAATGCAACTAGTATTCACGCATACGGATGCGTATGTATAAACTTACATAAATGTGTAGCAAAGACAGTTTGTGTATTTTTGTAATGGAAAGTTGCAAAAACTATACTGTCATAAAATCAAACAAATGGCATAAAATCAGAAAAAAAATCACAACCTATGAGCAATACAAAGAGTACCACACATTATACAGACAAACAATAATGCTGGTTAGAGATGGTGATACCGTTACTTTAGCTTATTTAAAAAGAGTAAGACAAATAAACAATAAAAACACCAAAGAGGAACCTTAAACGCGAAGCATTTTTCATTCCTTGTTCTTTGAACGATTCAATGTCAAAAAATTTCAATTTGCGGCCAGAGCGTCAGGTCCGTCAGTCAGTCTTCATCATTATTACGCTTCAATAAGTGAGTGAATGCATATGGCAATGCTACGTAAGAGTGATCCACTCTTGCTCTTTCTAGTATCAATTGTTTAGATAATGATTTAAGTACTTTTCAGCCAGTATCTCTAAAATATACAAACTGAAGCCACAGCCGCGTTATTAAAACCATGACTTATACGAACCGTAGATGCAAGAGATCATAATGAATGCTGTTTACTGTACATGAGAATGCTGGAATTTAGTCATTTTAAACTGTTACTGGTGGCCGATTGCACTTACTGGTTTGGAATGTAAACCTGAAAGCATCAAACAGACAAACACGTGCATTGAACGAGATGAGCCGAGAATTTGAGTACTGAAAACAAACAGGAACTTTAAGGGAACTCATCCAGAACATTAGGATATTTAGTGTATACATTATAGCATCCTGCAAGTTTCATTCATTTCTCACAGCTAAAATAGTTTCACATTTCAACTAGCATCCTTTTACTAAACTGCAAATAAAACACAAGTAGGTAGAGATGATTTAAATTTGAATAAGGGGAGTTTGTCAGTTGAATACAATTAAAACTGTTTCCTGATTCAGAAGAATAAGAATGGGAATAGGGATAAATTGAGATTAAAAGCGAGAACAACATCGAACAAACGGAATATACAGTTGTGTAGCCAGTACAAAACATGCTGCAAGTTTCTACCCTTCACACTAACAGCAATTTAACCTCTTGCGCAAACTATAATGATATAGAATGGTAAGCAGACCGCTTAAAATAATTTTTCTATATTTAGTAGAAATGAAAGGTAAAAGAAAAACAGCAAGTTTAGGTTGTTACGTAGTAAATAATTATGCCCTAAAAACGATTATCCATTTTCAGTTATGTACCTGGGCTACCTAATGCTTACTTAATATTTGTAACATTAACGAAGTCTAAACGTTTCTTGAATGAAGGTTTCAAGAAGGGAAAAAGCGAATTATACTTACAAAAATGATGACTGTTGCGATGACAAGCAATGACAAACAGAGCGGAATTTAATACATTCATTCATACTTAGACCCAGCTTAATATGCTGCAAGGTGATATTACATTTGAGATTTGAAAGCGTTTCTAATATGTATATTTCGCTAGAGACTCATTTCGTAATACTTTTTTACGT
This sequence comes from Lepidocyrtinus dapeste, assembly GCA_036850885.1. Lineage (NCBI taxonomy): Eukaryota > Metazoa > Arthropoda > Collembola > Entomobryomorpha > Entomobryidae > Lepidocyrtinus > Lepidocyrtinus dapeste. The sequence continues at coordinate 3,199 of JAANSQ010001497.1, forward strand.
TGGAATAAACGCGCACATAAGTAAATATATCTGATCTCAGCTTATTGTGACCTCAAGTATAAATTTTCAGAGAACATCAACTTAAACCTATTATCTGTAGTTATATGTAAGAATCAAGCATGAATGTTCATACATGGAAAAGAGAATTTATGTCTGGAAACACGGTTGGATAAAAAGAAAATTCACCCTTTTCGACTTGCTTGTCATGGTTCATATAAAACATCAACTCAAATCAGTCTTTGCAAGAAAGAACTACTTACAACAATTTTGTTGCTACTTGAACTTAAATGCCACGCATTCACTGCTCATTTGACTTACCGACGAGAAATGTGGTAGGTTTAATGACTTTTGGTAGCTGTATTTAAGAGATAAGAATCCATAGACGTATCATGAAAAAGCAACTACGTAAAAGTATGTTCCAGGCCAAAATCCTTTATTACTTACAAAGTACCCAATTAATCTCATCCCTCCTTGTAGCTCACATATCTACTCTGCAATTATTATGAATGAATCTTTGAAACTGTCCTTGTCAACAAATACTCATTATATCAGCAAGTTAGTTTTATTGAGATTAAATGAGGAGGATGACCATACTTCTTTGATGGACTTTTATTATGCAGCGTATAACATATAAAGAAAACTAGCAGCGCCTTAAAAATTTTGTGGTTCTATGCGAGTTAACACTCTAAAAATAACCTACAAAATAATTAAAATATTTATACTAAATGAAGCATTATAAATACTAGGCAGGCTACTGAACTGTTAGAGTAACGGATTTTGAAATACTTTCTATTGTTTTCTTACGATATACGTATAATAGTAATAGTTTAATAGTTCTGACATAGTAATTGTAAATGTCCAACAATTTCCCAAACTTATAAGCTTTATATTGTTTCTTGTTTGCAGGTTGCACATCTCACATCCCCAGGCAGAGGACAGGAAGTCCAACATTCATCATTGTTCGTGCAAAACGAACATTGGGTATGGAAATTTGAGCACTGCTCGAAAATCGTTCTTCATACAGAATTTCTGGGGACTGTCGAAGGATCCCAGTTTCAAGTGAAGTTTAACAACATTTCAACATTTATCATACATGAATCTGCGTTTGCAACAAGAGGTAAGTTTAAAAGTGAAAGAGTTGAGACTAAATACTGTAATTATAATCAAGCGGTGAAATACAGAGAGTACGTGCGTAGCTAGCAATACATTTAAAAACTTCTTTTTCTCACTCCAGCTATTACGCGTACAGTATACAACAATGATAAAGTTTGTTTAATAAGGCATTTTACTAGTAGTTGTAGGCGCCAACATAAACTCTCAAGGTTTTTGAGAAAATCATTTTCATTGGAAAAATTGGTATGAAACATCATGAAAAAACAAAAGGGTTGCATAAAATGCCATAAACTTAACATAATATGCTTCAAGTCAAAGACCTGGTTTCACAAGCTTTCTTTCTGCTGCATTTTTTAAAAGTTTCCTTTCATGAGTAAAGTCTTCCTTTATATTCACCCCACACCAAGTGAACTGACAGGGAAACAACTTTTTCCCATCATTTAGTAAACTGAAGAAGGCAGGTTCATATTGCTTCACCTCTTCGTGCTAATGAAATTTTAAACAATTATGAAATTCTGTTACCAATCAACTGTCTTGTTTAGGTTGTATAATTGTTTTATCTCGCATTGTTTACGCGTGAAATAAGTGTATATTGGAGTTAAATTGTACGCCTCATTTAAAAGATGACACGATAAGACAGCAGTGATTCAATTTTTTTTATTTTTTGCTTTTATTAAAAAACAATGTCTTTGACTTTGAAAGCAGTAATTATTGTGCTGACAGAGATAGTGAAGAAAGTATAATGACTAATGATTTCAATAAAGCTGCGAAAACAAGTCCTTATTACCTCCGACGTTTGTAGATCCATTGTCTTTAATTAATTAATTTTGAATGAAACAGACTTCTCGAAAGGGAGTTTGTGCTTGAATGATTTTTGACACTGGTTTATTATAGACAAACAGTAGAACCAACTAAGAAATATAAAATATTGGAGTGACTAAATTTGAACATGTAATTTATTTTTCAGGAGCTTATTCTACTCATGGCAACCAGAACCAAGTGTCGATTTATTTTAATCGATGTGAAATTGACAGCATTCCAACCAAGGCATTTCCATCGTTTGTTCATCACATCAAATTCAGCCATTGCAAAATCAAATCACTGGCTCGTCGCTTCATATACGCATTAAATATGGCTAAAGTGACAATAGAGTATTCTAAAATTAACAACATCGACTCAGATGCATTCTACAGTTCAACTATGATAGACACTCTGACTGTGAAAAATTCCTCCATTTTGAGTATTTCAGGCAACGGTGTAGCTTCTGCCATAAACAAAATGATTTGGATAAACTCTGACATATCCATTCTGCAAAAAGATGCGTTAAGTGGTTCAGTGGCTACTGTTACTCTTCAAAACTCAAATTTCGACAAAGTGGAAAGCAATGGCTTTGACATCAAGACCTGGTCTAAAGTAACCCTTACCAACAATACATTCTCCTTTGTTGCAAGAAAAGGTATCGACTTAAGTCACTACAATGAAGGGGATCATCATGTAGAAATTAATGACAATCGTTGGGGCAACGTGGAACTAGACTTCATATCTACTGGTTCAATCGATAGCCCATTTATAAATGTTCGTAACAACATATTCTTACATGACTGTGACTGTGACAACATTTTTCCGTCGTTTTTGACGCAAAATTTATCCCGACTTTGGTTCCATCAAGAAATAATGAATAACAGTAAGTGTCCAGCAAACGACAAAGTATTTGGATGTTTACAACAATATGGTCATGTGAACACAAGCGAGTCTAACCTATTGCCTTATGACGCTCTGAATGTTTTATGTGACTTGCAAGTGAATATGTGCATCAAAGGAGTAAGTGATATAGATACAGCGACAGAAGATATCATTCCTGGTAGACCGCAGCTTCCTAATCGACTTCGTGTTTTGGCCTACTTTATAGCCGCGATGGGCATTTTTATCATCGCGTCATTGATCATCACCATGTGCGTATTTTTGTGTAGGCGTAAAATACCAAGAAAGAAATCACCTTCTGAAAATGGCCCTCTTCAAAACTTAGAAAATGGTCAAGGAAAGAGCACTAGTATGTCCAAGTCGCTGAGTGGAGGGGAATATGCCGACATAGTGTTCAAGCATCATAATGGCTCGGGCTCCTCCAGACCTCGGTCAATGCTCCTCGAAGATGTTGAGATGGAAGATAAGGGAGTCCAGACTATGCCGACTGAACTTAGTAGTGAAGTTTTAGAAGGTCTCCGAGAGAAGCTCTCTAGACCAGATTCTTTCTGGGATGCCAAAGAAACCATTGATCATTTGTACGACTTGATACAAGTGAAAGAACTTAATTCCGGTCTCTCTAGTCCACCCGATGTAACAATGTGTAATGGCGGTGAATCTACCACGGCATCAATGGCGAGACTATTGCCATCATCATCTTCATCATCCCCACTCAACCAAACCACTTCAGCAGGAGTAAGCGTTTCAATTGTGGGTCATGATCCGCCAAAGCAACAGAACTCCTCGCCATCAAGCAATAAATCCAGTCCGGTGAGCGATACTCCACCACCCCTTCCCACGACTTCTCCTCCATCTGGAGTACCACTTTTGGATCGCTACGCTCAGATAAGAAACAAAGCGAAGACTGCACCATTATGCGAGTATGCCGATCCTTCTGATTCATCCATGCACATTTACTCGGAGCTGACACCTCAGCTATCGCAGAATGAGAAGAAAGGCAATAAAATATTGTCCAAATCTCCGTCTAAAGACAAACCAAATAGTCCTTCTCACAGCACACCAAGTCGTGATTCAACTTCAAAGAAAAATATTTTCCGTTCTCCTTCAAAACGACCTCTACCAAATGGACCAATTCTATGTGAATATACCGAACCAAAAGATGTTCAAACTCACGTCTACGCAGAACTATCCAACCATCCTTCTAAACAAAAAGGGTCCAATTCGAAACCATCATCACCAACAAAGACAAACAATCTACTCAAGCATCCCATAACCCATTCTCACTCCAATACAATCACAATTGCAGTGCCTCCTCCACCCATCTCAATCCCTCACTCCAATAGCTTCCATACCCACAACTCCCCCAGACTCTTGAGTAAACTTAAGGAAAGTGAGATGTCAACCTCGAATCCTACTCTAGCAACGCCAAAATCACCAGTAAAAATCATTCACGCCAACAATATTGAAAGTAATGTTGGCTTTAAAGGCCATCAAAAGCTATCATCAGACAAGCTAAAGCGTTCAGTATCTAGCGCAGATGCGTCTAGGACCATGACTGTGGTTTCTCCCTTCTTGAAGGATGCCAGCAAAATAAGTGGCTCAAGTAATGGCGTTGATACACAAAAGCGCCCACTACCCTCAATACCATCATGGGCGGACAAGATCGAAGGAAAGAGTCAATTATAAACAAATACATGCTTACTTTGTAACGTGCTATGCAAAACGTTTCTGCAGTTTTAACTTCACTATAAAAATATCTCTTCCATAAAACTTTTATTGAAATGAAATGTTTGTTAGAGACTTTACGACGAGAATTAATTCTTAAGGATCGCGGAGGCCATAACTAAATCTCGAATATGTATAGACTTGAAACATTCATCACGAGTATTTGTATTTGCCTGCACCTTTTTATCATTAACCTTCCATTTTACAATGTAATCGTAAACCTTTGAAGTACGAGAAATTAAGCGCACAGTACCAAAACGAAATGTACGGTTTTTACATGCTCGTCATCACACATTATTCTGCGTTCGCTTTCCAACAATATTTAACTACACAAGTTTAACTAAAAGTGCACGGAAACACGTTTAGTTTCAGCTCATTTATTTAAATTGAACCTTTAAGACAATGATGATCAAGTCAATTTTAATTTATCATATTATGAAAACTCGCAAAGTATATTATTGTAATAAAACGTTTAATTGTAAGAATATTATATGAATACGAATTTCTATACACCCAATATAGTCCCTATATATTGCTATTGATGTAGTTTTGTTAAAATTCGAATAAACTGGTCAAGCATATTAAGCCAGAGATATTAATTTTAGAAAGTGCAAGTGAAAATTTGCAAGAATCTGCACTTTCGACTATTATCCAAGATGCAATTATGAATGTCAACACAAATGAAGTAGGACTATTACTTTATAGATAAAACTTATATTTAAAAGTGAACTCACACCTGCCTTTATTTCACCAAACTTTATTACATTGCATATACGCAAAGTTGGCAATAAAACCAAGTTTACTCAGAGCATGTGTCATTCCATTTCGAGTCGTCAATTGCAACATCAATATATTGCAGAAATATAAGGTGACGCAATTCCAGGGTTGTCTTAAATGTGATCTGATTGGTGTAGTTGCAAAGTTTAACGAACTAAGATAAATTTAATTGTAGAGCCATATTTAAAATGAAACAAAGTAACATTCAATCATTAACTCGACGCTAAAGTTTCTAGATATAAAGCAAAAATTATCTCAAGGGCGTGTTTTACTTTAAAATTCACAACCCAAGCTTCCTGTCAGCTTCACAGTTTTTCATTTATCTTCACCGAAACAGCGTAAACATCCCACATAATCCCAATTGCGGTTTGCAACAACTTACGAAACATTTTTCATCCGTTTACTGGCAATACATATGTTTAAAAATGAACCTGACATCAATGACGATTACGGATGGTGGGATTGAAGTTTGAAGATTGCGTCGGGTCGGTTTTGGTATGCATGAAACTCACAACCAAGTGCAAAAATGCCTTTTCTGACAGACACGTCCTCTGAATTCATAAGCAATATTTTATGCAACGCATACCAATTTCTTTAATATAAAGAGCATATATATGTTTTCAATATTTTTCTAATTATACATATACTCGCGCCTGGCAGTATTACATGGGAATCAAGATTTTTTTCGGTGTGTGACAAGGATTTCGTTACGTGAATACAGTACCGGAAATATGTTTTTCCCCAACAAGTTCAAATCGTAATATATAAATGCCAGCAATAAAGTCCACAGATTTTGACGAAGCTGTCAAACCTGGCTAATATCTGAGGCGAGAGAGTTTTCGGTGTTTGCTTTATTGCTATGGTTCAACCAAGTGTTTAAAGGCAATGACTTATGAAGCAATTGTGAAAGTACCACAAGATACATTTAGAGCAAGCAGATATCAGGAGTGTTATTTTCTATGTCCGTTAAACTTTTGGTTTTGGTATACGAAATTTTGCCTAGTGCATTTTCTAAAGAGAAATTAGCTAAATTTTTACTGCCCATTAAAACTCATTGTCTTTCATACTTTCCCTTGAACACAATTGTGATTCGTGATCATCAGTTAATGACTAAACTATCGTAAATGAAACGTATTTTATCATTTTAGGTACAACTTACGACTCTGAATGACTCATCGACCTACATTATTTTCATCATCTAAGAAATAGACTTGATAATATTATATGACTGTGATTATTTTCCTTGGCTTTCAACGTAAAAACAGTAGGTTTTTTTTTATGAAATCTGCTGATATATGATATTTAACTCTAAGCCCACCACCGCACATGAGTAAACAAAAACTCAAGGAAGCAAACAACCGGATGAAAATGACACCAAGTCTTAGTGTTCTTGCCTAGCTTTCATATTACTACCAAACCAAAACGCACTTCACAGACCAGAATGCAGACGATGATGTAACTGATAACAGGGTTAACCACCAACATAAGAGAAAATGAGAATCTGGATATTAAAATAGAGCAGTCTACAAGACAGGTGGTCAATAAGAATATTTAATAGAATTATCTCTCACGCATCGTGATCATCATCATGAAAATGACAAAGGGATGTAATCAAGTTACATAAAGATTCTTTAGTAAGCATATTCACAGGGATGTATGATCACAGGCAATTCCTGCTCAATTGAATACTTTAAAATAAATATGAATCTACTTGGATGTATAACTTCTTCGTGTATGGTCCTACACTAGTATGAACGAGCGCCAATATTTGTTTTAAGAGAAAAGTCATCGGGGACTTTAATACAGTAGGTATAATTACATGAATGCGATGCCTTTAGCAAGCGGAAGTTCAAGCCATTTGGCTAATTTCTTAAGGAAGCAATTTAACACCCGACCGAAGCCTTATTTTCCTTGGGAATCTTCTTATATATAAAATCGAGAATGGGCCAAGTGCAAGAGAATTTAAAAAATGAATTACCTAAGCGGAACAATCCCATCAAGTGCTTCTTGAACTCCAGGGAAGTATTCTAGTCCAATTCCTTTCGCAAAGAGAGCATGATGCTTTAGACAGATATCGATCATCTTCTCATCGCAAACACTGGTCTCCAAAGTAGTTTCAACTTCTTCAACTGTAAAGAGAATAAAAATAGACATGTCAAAGTCGCGTTCCTCTAATTAACACATTGAAAGTTAAAATCCTTACCGGAAACTGGGGGAAGGACTAAGTCATTCTTTATTAATTCATGGGCACAAAATCCCCCTAAATAAGCAAGCTCCATTTCAAGTCGCGCAAGACCAAAACACTCTTTCCATTCGAAACCGGTAACAAGGCACCGAAATCCAAAGTAATGTTGTTTATCGGCTCTAGCGTAATCTGACGCTGTTTCCAACGAAAATAGCACTTCATTTCCTGCAAAAAATAAATTAATAAATAAATAAGGCCAGCCAAAAAATTTTATTCTGTTAGACTCAAAAGTTTACACATTTTGTTGCATAGTCAGCGTAGGATTTTATAGCTTACCAGGTAATATGACTGATTTTTTCGGCCAATTTTCGTTACCACTGAAGCGTTCCATAATTGGTATGTATGAAAATAAGCAATGAGGCTCTTCCGTCGTTCTTTCTACAAGCGGGACAGAGTTTGATTTTCCGTTGCTAGATACACTTTCGGGTGGGGGAGGTCGGTTTACGTGAGTTGAAACTGACATTGAATTATTCGTAGTTACCGCTCCATACGGCACATAAATTCGCATACTGTCTTCTGCTTGAGCAGTACAACATCTAGGATCGAATTCAACCGTAATAAGCTGAACTGTTGGTGGGAAGATCACTCTAAATAAAGGGTGCAATTAGGGAAATTACTTTGTCACATAGAATTCTTGGCACATAATTTTTCAATATGAAATGACTAGAAGAATTTCTGCAAAAAATGATGAAAAAGTGTTGGAGAAAAAAGTATCCGGGTTAAGCAAAAAAAAGCCGAGTATTAATCAAAATAAATTAATTGACAAAATAATAATTTATTATTCAATCGCAGTAAACTGGAAGGTACAGAGTTTTGCAGCAAAACTAAATAGTTAACTGAACCAATATCAAAGAAAGTATAACGCGTATGAATAGCAAATATACTAATAGTGCGGTAATGAAAATAGGTTGTTACTGTAATGAATAAAATTATCGCTGGATCGCATAAACATATACGGCTGAAAAGGTCGTTTAGTGAAATACAGTGCCAAGTTGGAAATATCATGACGTACTTGTAATGAGAAATAACTGCAGGCTTGTACGGATGTTCACTTTCAACCCAGGAATAATATGCAGCAGAGTTCGTAGGATCGGGTGCAGTGCTACGCTTAATCACAGAATCCTTCTCATCCACAGTTTTCTTATCCGCTAATACCCGGTTGTTCAAGCCAGATACAGGAGGCAAGAGCAAGCTAATTAGCTGAAGCAGTTCCACCGAACTCTGAAAATGGTAACAAAATATAAGAAAACCATTGAGTAAGATAACATGCCTTTGGCGTATGTACGTAGGCAACCGCCAATCCCACAAAATTTAACGCACCCTTGGATCTGACATAGCTAGATGAGGTAAATGCGCGAGTAACGATGGAAGCAAAGTTGTGACCAAGGAGCTACTTGATAGCTCGTTAATTCTCTCAATAGATTTCACATTTTCCATTGTACGCTTGGAGTTTTCGAACACAGCTGAACACGCTCTCAATGCACATTTTCGCGCTTGCATTTCAGCCACTGCTTTCGCTTTCTGACGTGCATCCGAATCATCAGGATTCCTTTAAAGAAAGAATAATTATCAACCCTCAAATAAAAATGATGGACTTACTAATGATTAATGTAATACCTGAAGTAAAGCAAATGAGGAATCTGTCCTCGTATCTGATTCGTCCCATTAAAACTCAACGGGCAGGAGCTAAAGGTGAATGTAGTTCCATCAGAACACCGTAACATAGATACACCACCGTCACCATTACACGTCCTTCCACCGTGATTTTTAAGACGTATTGCGTATTTTATTCCAGCCTGCATACGCAGATCAACGTTTAAAAGTTAATTACATGTAAAAGTTCATCTGCCAAGTATTGAAACCTGACTTGATTACCTTTAGCAGAACAGGTTTAGGTAGTCTTATTTCTGCAATGTCTCCAGCACATTCGTCAGAATCAAAGCTACCTCTTGCGATTTCTAGTGCGCTCCATTTTGGATTGGGTTGATCGCAGTTCTCAATCGTAAGCTCATCAACCTAGTAATTGGTAAAACGTAACAATAAATTCCTAATTTTATGTTGCTTTGATGATTCGTAATAATAATTATTTATACGAACTTCTTGGAATAATTCAACTTCGTATTCGTAAGTCCCTGTTCCTGAGTAGATGCAACAACCAAATATCGACACCCCTGGTTGATCAACGGTAAAACAAACAGCGTCAGGCGAACCATTACCAGTGTTCCAGGTTCTACTCTGATTAGTTCTCGAAAATCTGCATGGAGTAGCTACGATGATTTGACCGATCACACTTTCCAGCTCGGCCTAAACAAAATTTTCACCGTAAACCAGCATGAAATCAGGAGTCCGAAGGTAATATGCACAATAGTCAGTTTCTCCAATATTCACTTACATAAACTCCAGATGCGTGAGAAACAAGTTCTTCCATTAGCTTAGCGAGAAGGAGAGATGAGTTATGTATAAGTACGAGAGTAGAGTCCTTCTTTTCACTGTCATCCAAGTTGATTATTGTCAGTAAATTCTGCATCACTTCCCAAAATGACCAAGATGGCTTTACAAAGCCTTCAATGATATTTCTAGACGCCATTTGCCCAATTAATAGACGGTTATTCGCAGGCTGTTTCAGTTTACCTCCTTCCGTGTTGGTCACGAACGTCAACTGTACATTTCAAATTGTATACAAATTACGAATATTCTTTGCTCTATTTGAAATTATGCTTAAACTACTGGAACTTACACAGGTCTCATCAGGACTTTGTTTCACGATCGAGCTTAGTACTGGGAAAATTCCGAGTAGTTGTCCACGGCAACGGCACAATGCACCAACTACGGAGCCTAACATTCTAGCGTATTTGGACCCATGTTCGAGATACAAGTACATGAAGTTTGCCAAGCATTCCCACTTCAGAACTGAAGTTGGGTAAAATACTTGAAAGCAACTTTCAAAAGTACTACAACACTGATTAACTATTTCCTCCTTGACTGCATTCACCTTAACGTCGTCTGTATCTGAAGTAAATAAAAGAAAATTAGATCAATACATGATTAACATTGACAAATTACGTGCGGTGACTTACCAAAAACTATACTGCTCTGAACAGCAATCAAGTTATGTAACATGGCACGAACATCAGCAATAGCTTCCGCCATAGATAAGTTTTCCATTTGTCCTAGTCGAGCACATCCCTTGTAAGGGTATGCTTGGTTGATACTAAACTCGATCAATCGTAGGCAAGAGCATGTAACTGTTCTCATCAATGCAGGGGAGAAACAGTGATTTGGTTCTTCACAACCATGTTGTAGCTCGTCCCAGCACCATCGGATTAATGACATTAAGACCTGAACACTTCCCTGTAGGCATACAGCATACAATTAAACTAAAATGTACGAATCTCTAGAAGGATATTTGTAAATCCATTACTAAATTTATACCCACCGGTGTAAAATTGGAAACAAAATCACTGGTTAATAAATACGCAGGTTCGTTCGATTGCTTGGACTTAGTTCCAGACGCGCAGTTGTCTGAAGTCATTAGACGATATAAGATTTGCGGTATTTGGCCAGCGTTAACATCAGTTCCATTGTTGGACTTTTTGGATGACTTGAAACTGAATGTAACTCTATCAAGAACAGTTATACAATATACTTGTTCATACAATTTATTACTTGGTAGACCAGTTTAGTAAAAATTAGTTTAGTTAAATTAATTAATTCATTTAGTGATAACTAATCATACTGATCATCTGTAGAAACTGTGCTCTGACCACTGGAACCGCAGTCACTGGATGGTCCACTAATGTGAGCCCAAGCCACGTACCATTTCCCAGCTTGAAGGGGTACGGGATCTTCAAACATCATACGATATTTTTGTCTGGGGCCACAGTCATAAGGGATTTCTTCCGTTTCAGCTAGAAGTTCACCATCTCCTTCCATTTCTCCACCTTCGAGGCCAATATCAAATACCTAACGGAAATAAAGTCCTAATTTGATCATTCTATTCAGACTTCGCTAACTCGAAACTCTTACTTATCACACAGACTTATCACAAATTGACAAAATTGGACTAACCTTAATCTTGGCGCAGTACTCCCCTCGCCCACCAAACAATCCAAGTCCGCCAAGTAAAATGTCAGCGTCACAAGAGAACCTAACAGCTTCAATAGAATGCCCA
>JAANSQ010001498.1:0-14928 GCA_036850885.1 Lepidocyrtinus dapeste
CTTTCAGTTTCAGTCAACTGAGATTTCTCAATTTTTTGCATTACACTTTGCCATCCACTGTTCGCGATAAGGATCATTTGCGATAGAGTATGATATGACTTCTGCATTATGACTTTTTCCTCCGCAAACCTACTGGGCTTGTTCTTTTACTTTATTCTCTGGGGAGTTCTTCGTCCTCTCGCTACCTTAGTTCCTTTATACAACGTTTTAGTGGAATTTCCTTCTGACTCACAATCACATTGTGGCAGGAGTGCATTAGTACTCAATTGGAGTGTGTATCGATCGATTATAGGGAATGCTGCGGTCTAGTTTTAATCCATCACTTACCTGTTGACCAAAGACAATTTTCGCTATTGGAAAGGAGGAAAGTGATCGTCGAGGGTCTTGAGAACATATCGTAAATTGTCCAGCAAACCCAGACCAAGCCTTAGGTTAAAGACCTTATTCGTTGAAAGTAGCTCCCAATACAAATCCACCAATATCGCAAAAAAAAACAAATATTGTATCGTACGATCTGCGCATATTTCCCTAATGCCTTGTTCACACTTTAGGAAGAATGGGAATGAAACGTGCACTGGTGCACTCAGCATTTTTTCTTTAGTCCAACTACTCCAACACCACTAACGAACAAACACCAAGCTACACCATTAGGTTGCAGATGAAGCGTAGACATACGCTGCGCATTTGTTTTTTTTAGAAACTGCTGGGCAGTCAAGCCAGACAGCTTCTGCATTTTTAATCAGACTCTGGTCGAATTAAAATTGCATTTTCTATTTTCATATTGAAACGGAGGTAGAAGCCGTTAAAAATTACATATTTTAGCTCTTGGATTTACTCCTTATAAAGTTTAGGTACTATTTAGACTTTATCTGAGTTTGAGACTGAGACAGAGATAAAACTCTAAATCCCATGATTATGAGTCAGTCTCAAAGTTACCCTTAGGAGGGAAGTAATCAGATAGATAATTGAACCTTTTCCTTTCATTTTTTTTCTACTCAGTAATCAACGCAATAAGAGTGGGCTTAAAGATTGACCACTTTTTTATACTCTCGGCGCTTCATTATTTGCACAATTCGCTGCAGGTACTGCAGCGTAAAGAGAACAAAGTGAGTGGAGTTTAGACTTTAGACCAGGCAGCTCATCAACTCAACCCAGAGAGACATTGGCATTCAACTCAAGTGAGTCTAAACGTTGAAAAAGTCTGTTGCGTTGTGATAATTTTGAAATGTGACATATTTAGCGTACTTGGCCAATCTAAAGGATACCTGAATCAGCGTTTTTGAATGGGCCATCCATCTGAACTAAATCCTAAGTCATTTGGATTTGGTAGTGAGCCTCCCACATGAAATCACGACTGAACACAATAATATTTTTTGTTTCGAATGAAAAGAGAGAAAAAAAATATAAAAAACGGTATTTTGTTTTTGAGAGAGTGACAGTCACAAAATAAAAGAATTGAGGGAGAGTCTCGGAGGGTGTAAGTGGGTAACTGTTATGTAGTTTCAGAGTGCCCCAGGCAGGAAGGAAATGCAGAGTCATTACGCTGGAAGATGAGTAACAAGAGAAGAATGTAATTGTCATTAATCAAGTTACTCGAGAGAGTCATTGCCTTCTGTCGTGGAGAAACGTTAGTTTCAAAAGTTTGAACGTAATTAAGGAAGTAAGAGACGTGTGTCTAATCGCAAAGTGTTGCTTAAAAATGAAAGAGAGTGTAGAGACTCGGTTCAGTTTTACCGGAACTTCCGTGGGAAAAAGGTGACTACGATAAAGCCTCTAGAGAATAACAGTGTCTTAAGTTCTTAAGCTTCGCCAAGATGTTGCGTAAGGACCATAAGGACAAGCGGAAAGTCATTGTCCCCACTACTAAAGCTGCGATTAAATTAGAGAAAAAAGTTTTGCCTTTGGTTAATGTCCCTAGACCGACGCTGGCGTTGGTAAAAAATGAAGCAAAGAAGGAGAAGGCTAGTCCACAAAAAGTGAGAAGGCCAAGAGCCAGGCCGGATCTTAAGAAGAATAATGAAAAGTTTAAGGCGAGTGTACGCAGAAGTGATACAGCGAGCATCGCCTCCCTAGAGGAGGATAAGGAGAATCTATTGTATAGCAAGAAATATACCGAGATTTTACAGCAGTGTCTCCTGCTAGAAACCAAATTTAAGGATGAAGATTTTCCAGCCACGAAACAATCGCTTTTTCGATCGATTAACAATAGACCGTTGAGGAGAGTTGGGGAGGAACAGTTTATGAAAAGTGCACACAGTATACAGACCTGGCACAGGCCGGATAATATTAGAGCTAATGGGGAGGAGGAGTGGATTCTTATTAATGAACCCAGACCTTCGGACATCTGTCAAGGTAAATATTTCCCAAAAACCAACAGGAGATTTAAATGAGTTTTGATCAATTAATTATATTATTTAGGAGAACTTGGGAATTGCTGGTTTGTGGCTGCATTAAGCCTGATAGCGGAACGGAAGGAAGTTCTCTCAAAAATTTTGATATCTAGGGAAATCAATGCGGCTGGAGTTTACCTTGTTAGGCTCTTCAAAGACGGTACCTGGAGGGATGTGATTGTAGATGATTATCTTCCATGCGATTCATTTCATAGGCTGGTCTTTTCCAGCGTGAGCAAAAATATTGCCAAATTATTTTCAATCTTTGACCTTGACCTTTAGGAATAAGGGAAGTTTTAAAAGGTTTCTTTTGCGTTTCTGTTTTCTGTAGTGCCAAAGGAAACAATTATGGGTGCCCTTAATAGAAAAGGCTATGGCAAAGTTACATGGCAGCTACGAATCCCTCCAATCCGGGAGTATCTGGGACGGACTAAACTACCTTACGGGTTTTGTCTCCGAGCGAATATTTCTGGTAAGGTCAAAGCAATAACCCTAGTTTTTTAAGAGAACTTATTAGAATAATTATGGTCCTGTGTGAAATGTGTGATGGAGATTAAAAAGGAGTTTAACCAAAACCACTTTTTTCTGTATGTTTATGTTGCCCTGCAGAAATCCGAGAATGAAGATCTTGATTTTTTATGGGGAAGACTACTTTCATTTTACACGACAGGCTTCCTTTTGGGTGCTACGATCTCTACCGAGGCTAAAGCTGAGAGGATTTTCGAAGAGAAGGGACTCGTTGCTAATCACGTGTATTCAGTGCTGAAAGTCGTTTCACATGAAAACAATAGGTACAGTCCCAGGCACTTAAAGAAGTCGGAAAGGTGGCACAAACTTTGATGACTCCGAAGTTTGTGCCACCTTTCCGACTTCTTTAAGTGCCTGGGACTGTAAATGGGGCGAAATGAGGACATTTTCAATATTCTAATCAAGTAGATTCATGCCCAAATTCATATATTTGACTCAATTTTAACCATTCCTTATTTAGACTGATACAGTTACGTAATCCTTGGGGTCGATTTAGCTGGAATGGAGATTGGAGTGATACCTCCACAAAGTGGACTCCCGAGTTGAGGCATAAGCTCTCTCCGAATAAGTCCGAAGAGGGAATTTTCTGGATGAGCTATCAAGATTTTATAAGGTAAATTGAGATTAAATATTAAATGTTTATACGATAAATTTTAATGAAGAAACTGTCATTACAGGTATTTTACATGCATTGACATTTGTCGAGTGAGACATGGTTGGAAAACATACACAATTGACGGGCTTTTGCCCCCTTACGCAGATCAAGATTGTCAGCCTTTGTTTCAAATCAGATGCAAGGCTTCATCATGTCAAGTTGATATCTCAATTTATCAGAGTTCCAAGAGGTACCAAGATCATTATAATCTTTTTAACTTCTATAAATTACTTAATTGTAATTTACTTACATATTTTTTTACTATAATGTCTTGATATGCTTTCTAAGAAACTCTAGAGAAATGGTAAAGTTGACTGATATCGGTTTCATGGTATTCGAATTGGAGGAAACTGGGTCCACAAAAAATGTCCAGTTAAAGCAGCCCATCGAACTGGCGAAGAGTGCAAAGAGGCGTTGCGTAACCGCTAGCCTTTTACTAGGCAAAGGGAGGTTTTGCGTGATCCCATTTTCGTTTGGACATTGGACAGCAGAAGGTTCACTAAAAAAATACTCGAGAGGTAACTATTCATTTGAATATTTTAATTAATTTTGATTAATATTTACTTTTCAGAGCACAAAGAGACCTACTACGCGTTTACCCTGACCATACACGCCTCCCGAGAAATTTCTTGTTTTGCCATGCCCCCAACAAGCTTCCCTTACATATTGGCTGATGCCCTTATCTCCAGCGCCAGTAAATTTGGGAAGAGAAAGCGTTACTCTACCAAGGGGAAATATGACGATATCTCTACAATTTCGATGAACTTGGGAGTAGGCTACTGCACCGTCATAGAAAACGGAAGTAAAAGCCAAGTTGAGCTGCAGATGGAATCGAGGACTAGTCAGAATTACATTTCAACGAGGAACTCTGAGAAGCTTTGTGACAAAATTCCACCTTGTCATAGGTCAGCTTCATCATCTAAATCAAAGTTTTCTCTATGGATTTTAAAAATTGTAATATTTTCACTTCTTGATTTCAGTCAAGTGGTCCAAGTCTTGACAGCCAAGGATCCACGTAAATCCAGCCGCATCTCGAACACTTACCAACTCCAAATTCTAGACGAAGACCTCAGTCAATCGAAATCCCAAGTGAACAATGCAACTGAAGCCAGACTTCACGTCCCTAATATCACCACACGTCTCACTGGGCTTCATTCACCGAGACCAATATTGATCCAGCCTAATTAATTTTGACTTTTCGTACATTATATTTATTTACATTATTTTACACTTGTTTATTTTATAATTTTTTATAACTTGACTTTAAATAAAGCTTTGACTATTTGTTTTCGAAGGAAGCATTGGTAATCGTTTTGCTTTCATATTTTGAATCTCCGCGCCAAAAANCATCAAAAAAATATTTCAAAATTTTTCTAAGTCCTGGCCCCCTGTAGGTCTACTTCAACCGTAAACATTATTTAAATTGGTAACATTTTCCTTTTTCTCACAATTCCATTCATAAAACTTACAAAATGAGTGAACTCCTTTTCCAAATTCTTAATTACGGAGGTACCAAGGAGTAAACGGTGACTACAATTAGGATATGAATCATATCATATAAAAAATTAATATTCACTCCAAGTCCTCCTTTTCTCTCTCTCTCTCTCTAGGTATCAAGCACGACATAAATTATTAAAAGTAGCTAAATTATATTTCCCGTACAAAACGACAAAACGCAAATAGCAAAAATTTCGTTAAAGAGGAAGCCATATCCAAACTGAACGAAAACAGGAACTGCGAGCTTAAAATTAACAGATAATACATTGTCAGATAGTGCTCCTCCTTTGAAAAAAAAACTTAAAAACTAATGCATCTTCATCACAAGTCATTAAGCGCTGCATGTTGCATGTGTAGCCTCTGCTTGCAAAATTCGTAGAATTCAATCTCTCGTGTGAAATTCTGCCTTAAGATATTCTTCACATGTTCGGAGACCGGGGGCTTGTACATGTTCTTGTTGATTTTCGTCATTTGCGTCAAGTTATCTGTAATGAGAGGAAGACATAAAAAGACTATCAAACATTTCCACAAATACACCTCAAAAGTAAAACTTTTTGATATGGTTCGTTTCCGTCTTAGGTCTAAACCAAAGAGATAGTGGAGAGTCTGAACCTGCCAAAATTTGCAATAAAACTTGCTCATTTATTTGCATTATCTTACCGTAGTAGACTTGCGTCGCATCATTGAAAAATCTAGGAATGTAGTTTTCTAGCACTTTCAGCGTCACATCCATCTCCTCCAAGACTCCCACTACGGAATAGTACTTCTCCACGTTTTCCTTTGCTTTTTGCATCGCCCACTCACCATTAAATTCCCTAAACCAAGGAAAAATGTCTTGATTCAAGATACTCAAACTACTTATTAAAATGTATGCTTGAAAGTACCTTTTCCCAACAAATTAATTAAATGAAACAAAGAAAATGTCAATTTATCACAGAAAAGGATCAGGAAAGCAAGAGTTTTTATCACTAAACACGAAAAAACATTTCGTACGAGTGAGATGAGCTGGTATTTCTGTTTGCGAAACCTACATTTTTGTAGGCGTTTGTAAACATGCCAAAAAAAGACAAAGGAATAGACCCAGAAGAAAACTGAGAATGTGCAGAAGTGCATATCGTATTTCCTCCAAATATAGCGAGCCTCCGTCGAAATATTGCCAGGTAAATGAAGGAAATACATATTAAATTATAGCCTTCCTCTAATTAGAACCCCTTCCCTTTATAGCCCCCTCATTTACAGCCTGGGCTATATGTAGAAGAAATACGATATCCATAAATTGTGGTAGTATTTACATACTGACTAGTATTGTTTTTTACACTTTCCACTCACAAAAAGAAACCTGATTCTTTCCGTATTTGCAATTTTTGTTAGAAGAAGTATAAAGCGTGACAGATAAAGTTGCAGTATTAATAGTGCACTTTCCATATTTGAATATTTGCTCTTTTTTAAAGTGAAAAACTTACACGCATCTTTCATCATGTCCACAGAAAAACATGGTTTGCCTCCGATGATCCCCTACTCCATCGTGGTATTCTCCAGGAATGAAGAGACACTCTCTATCACCGCTTAAGACACAAGACTCGAAATCCTTTTTGGGGAAAAATCAATGAACTCTTAATTACACTGGTTTTCCATATTTAAGAAAAATAGGTTCATTAGATTTCTTACTTTTTTCAACCATTGAGGATGTGGTAGGGGTAATTCGGGAAAAACCTTAGAAATTTCAGAGATGACTTTTGAGCAGATTTGCTATTTTATGATAATTTCGAGTAATTTGGCTAACCTGTTTCCTCTCAATGATGTACCATGGAGCTCTGATGTAGTAAAACCAGGAAATTACACGCTCAATCGGATCCCTCACAATATTCATGTAAATTGGCATGGGGTAACCGTGTCTGAAAATTTTAAAATGCTTCTGTATCGCTTAAATCTACAGAAAGAAGGCGGATATAGTAGCCCATCAATTAACAAGGGGAATATTTTTCTCAAATAATTGTTGATCATGCAAAAGGTTTTGAAGCGCTTGTTTTACGCCCTTGTAATTCAATACCAGACCTGGTGAAGTTGCTGAAGCATGTGTGCTTCACATAAACAGAGGGTGGGCTGAACATGTCGACCATTGTTGCGAGTCGGCTCTGAAAGCGTAATTTATTAATTTTAATAGATCAACTATTTTTAAAAACCTAGAAATTCAATAAATTCTAGATTGTATCTATCATTCAATCTATTTTTTTATTTACAATTACGCGATTTACACTCCCTAACAAACTGTAGGTAATTACAGGAAAAACAAAAATAAAAACAGGGGATATGCATCGAAATGGGAGTATTTTTTATGCAACTTTACTGCAGATATATTATCTTGGATATACTTTTACCTCTTCATAATAGGTCATCTTGATGGTCTCTACTTTTTGGGTTCGATCTCGATGAAATGTAAATCCATTGCGGTTGGCTAGGCGCTGCATAAGATCCATCAGCGTCTGACTTCCCACCTTAGGTACTCTGTTGAAGAAGAGGGTGTCCTTCTCCGCATTTCTCGTGTTATTTAAAGCTGTCGCATTATACTAAAATTAAAACACCCAATTTAAGTTTGGGAAACTCTTGGGGCAACACGATACTTTCAGGGACTTTAATACAATCCTTATCCCTTTCTACATGCACGTGTCTTACGCTACGCATTCTCATTAAAATTCAGTACTCGTTTTAAATCCAAACGAAGAAAAGAACATAAGTAGCTGTATATTCAATTAAAGGTCATTAAGTATAATTAATTTCGATGAAGTTAAATAAATTATGTAACGCTAGGTCTGTCACGATATCATAGATTCTTTTGAAAGGAAGGTTCTGGCAGAACACGTGCCACTCTCTAGTTCTGTTTTTAGGCGTATCTTTCTCTGATTCTTTTAAATCAGGTTTAGAAAATTAAAATTGAAGCTAAACTAGCCGGATAAAGCATAATAACCTGAAATAAAAGAATCAGAATCTACCTATTTATTGGAAAATTTGAAGTTTACATATATTTAAAAAATCATTTCTCTACCAAATCGAAACATTCAAAATATTCAATTCAAATCGAATAAAATAATAAAGATAAGCTTGAAGGTATCCTTAATCAGTGAAATGCATGTGCTCTTGTGTTCATGGGATCGCATCGCTTATAGCTTTTCACCTTACCCTCCTCTCTTGAATCCTAATCCTAGTTAGTCTGACACACTTACTTAACCTATGCAAACCAAGCCTTCAAAGTGTAAAATGTTTAAAGAAGGAAATGCGTGCGTAGTTTTTTAAGCAACTGGAGCTGATAATAATAAGGCGTGTGAGGTGTAGGAGTACTGAAAAAATATGTGCGTCATCTCTTATCTTCATCTGCTTCAAATTATCCTAATCACTTAACATCAATTCTCTAGTGTTTTGTTTTCTATAACTGTCTACACCTTACTTTGCCTTAGAATGACCTTATCTCTCCCTAATAAACCATTTAGTTATGATATATTTTTTTGAATAAACCAGTGTTGCAATTGCAAATTACCATTTAGCTTTTTGGCAGCAATGTGCGAACTAAATGATTCAAAAGTTTACGGTTTACGGTGCTGCACAGAATCTTTCCTTAGGTATTCAATTATTCAGTCAGAGAATAATAGAAGTAGCAAGTATCCTTAAGATGAGGACCGGGATTGAGAAAAATTGAAAAAATATTTCTGAAGGAATATGGTTTTACCTTAACTTTAGGAAGTAAGTTGGAGATGCGATGATGATGGTTTTGATTACCAACAAGACCAGCCCGAGCTGAAGATGTAAATTGGCGTTGGTTGCTGCTGCTACTGTGTAAAGATTTTTCTAGACTGGCTGATGAGATGTGATCTAAAACCGAAAATGATTATTAAATCATTCATGAATCGTGATATTTAATGATCTCGTAATGCGTTATTGTAAAAGATGTAATTCGTGCTATTTGTAAAGTAGGTAGCTTTGATATCGGAGGTTTTGCTAGGATTGATATTACATAAAAAAATTAGCTTTTACGTGATCGTGTTAGGCTTTTGTAAGGGGTAATTTTTTATTTGAGCTTAAAAATTCCGAGAAGTTTGATAAGATCTAAGAAAAATAGGCCTGATTGATGATATTAGAAGATTTAAGCGGAGGATGAACTGCCAGGTTTGGATTTTATACACATTTGTTAAGTCTCCAAATAAAATCAAAACTTTATTCTCATTGCCCCAAAATAATCTAAAATGCAGAAGTCTTCAAAAATCATTGTCATAAAAAATATTGAGGATTTGAATTGCCTTTGACAAAGCTTACTTGCATTCCTTATAATATTAGATCGGATTTTTTGTCAAAAAAACCTTAAATACCTATAATACGTGCCTAAATAGAGCTCAAACCGTTAGTTAAACTGTGAAGGTACAACATAGCAACAAGAACAAGCCACAAGACGAGACAACTCGCGAATTTGATGGATGATGGGTCTTTAGTGAATGGCCAAGTGAGTGTCTTGTTTTTTACTTGGATAGGAAAGTCCAAGACTTAAAAAGCTTTTCTTACTTCCTATTTGTAATTTGTAAGAAAAAATATGTATGTTTGGTGTTAACTATAATAAATATGTGTGTATGATGACTAAGTGATTGAAGTAGTGAATGTCACCGTAAACAATGTTTCCTTACTTTCATGGGCTGAGAAGGCGGCAGCTGCAGTTAAAGCCTCCTGCTTGATTTCCTCTATACGAGCTGTCAAGATCTGCGTATGGATGAAAAGGAAGACAGTCATCGACACTGAGACCAGAGCGATCCATTCTGAAGAGAGAATCCTTCAAAAGAAAAATCAAAGTTTCAAATTTCAAATTGCGTCTTTAGCCATTCCTTCGAGTCCTTCAAGTCTTTCGATTCTTTCTATTTGTTCGAGATTGTCACTTTGAAACTTTGAACAAGCTATATTTAGACTCCCTTCTCTCCCAGCAAGGTGTAAACGTTTATAAAAGAGAATTTATAATGTGATAATAACGAGTATTGAGTGCAAACAGATGCCGGTGATAACTCTACCGCTGGTCTAGTAATAGTTGGTCATTTTTTACTGTTTTCATCAAGCGACTCCTATAAAAGGCAATATCACGCAGGGAAATGTATTCAAGGTGGCCGTAAAATTCGAAAAAAAAAAATTTCTGGGTCTGTGTTGCTGTCTCCGTAAGTGTCAGCAGCGCAGTATGTACAACGGCACAAACAACACCCTACAGCGCAGTCGAAATAGTCGGATAGTCTTTCTTGCATGTTTCATTTTTTATTCAATAAGATTCTTTTTTTACTGATTGTGATTGTCTTTTAGAAATTCGAATCGATATGAATTCAGTGCCATTGAAATTGCACGAGGAACACTTTTTTTGTGAGCATCCCCCTCAGGATGAACTGCATGATGCGTGAATGCATCCGCGAAGATCCGTTGAAATTTGAAATGCATTTTTCGAGAGGCGGTACACGTACGAAATTTGGAACGCACAGGCCCAGGTCACTTTCTTTAGTTGATTAGGTAGGTAATTGATTGATGAATGGAGAAGTATTTAGGACATAAGAAAATAACCTTTGAACAGAAAAGGATATTCATTCGTAATTCGAAAATGGAGGGAAGNAATTCGAAAATGGAGGGAAGCCGAAGAAAACAATGTTTTTATGGTTCAAAATTTTTAAATTCGAATTGTGAAGCTAATCTTGGTTTGGTTTAAGGGAAATGTCTAAGGGATTATTTTGAGCTTGGTCAAGCTTCACTTCACCATACATCCGATGATGATAAGAGATTAAGCGAATCTTGTCTTCTCTTATCCAATACACTCTTCAGAGAAAATATTTTACAAGGGAGAAACCACCAAACGTAGTAAACTCTTGAGTAAACTATGGCTTAACTCTGCTCAAAAAGGATAAATAGATATGATTGCAAAAGTAATTAGCGATTGGTTCTTTAAAGTACTTATCTTCTTTATTTGGCTTACCTTTTAGTTGGCACTGAGAGAAAACTTCGAAACTTTGATTTGTAAAAGGATGGCATTGTAACAGAGTTTTTGAAGAATTTTCCTAAAAAACTTGAAAACTCCAAATAAAGTGCATTTAACGATGAAATTACACTAAGAAATACACAATTCCCTCCAATAATTCACTTCCGTCCTTTGGGAAAGGTAGTAAATCTGAGAAACTGTTGTTGACATCTAAGCACCATAAAAGTAGATAATTTCAATGCCATTCCAATACATTTTACCATGACACGATCCACGAATCCACAAATCCACTACTCCGATCAGAAACCAAACCACATTAAATCGGAATTTTTCTCTTGTTCCGTTTCACTCATTCACTGTAACTCTGACTTGAGACCATTTTCATGCCTTTTGCCTAATCCATAACAGCTCGAGACTCTATAGCAACTCTGACAATTTTTTACTCTTTTACAAACCACAATAATGACGCTAAAAAATGAAGGGAATGAACTTAAACTTTAAGCTTATCTCTACTTTCGTGGTCTCTAGTGTAACTCTTTAGGTTTTGCGACACTCTTCACAAAATCTTTAGTGATGTGATCAGTTTTCTCTGAGAAATGTCACGATTCTAAAAATTCAATAACAAGTACACTGTTACATAACCAGAGTTTATCAGAAAATCGGGACTTTGCCTTATTTTAAGCATGAATTGACACTGGCACTGAAGACGCTGTTGTAAGCGTATGTCGTAAAGCCCAGAAAAGTCAGGACATTCTAAAGATCCTAGAGATTCTAGATAAGCCAAAAAGTACTTTTTTAAAGAAAAGTTGCGTATTCTACTGAAAATAGTGTTCTGTCGTAATACCAGATCTTAGGAGATTGTCTCGCTTTAAGGTTTTGCTCTTGTACCACCTGAATTTGTAAATCTGAGTGTCCTTTCTAAAACAGAGCTTATGTGAAAAAAAGCTCTGAAAAATGATTCTTTTCTACCGGCCACTGGGCTACGAGTGAAGAATGAATGACGGATGTTATATTTTTGGTCCATCTACATCACCATTAGCATTCTCATTTTGAAAAATATTCTTTACATTCGCGAGACAGGACAGGTAAAGGAAGATCTATTAGGCTAATACATTTTATTTTTGGCTTCTTGAGTTTCACGAGGCTTGAGGCAGCAGATGAGTTGCATCTTCTAAGATAAATGCACTTACTTTAGAGTCCCAGAAGAAACATCATCATATCCTCGGGATTATCATGGTTTATACAGTTAATGCAGTTAAAGCAAATCCTTAAAGCATGCATAAGTAATTGTATGAAACAACAATAGCAAATTGTAAATTTGCGGTGTTAGGTGCTCTCTTACTGTTTGTGTGTACAGGTCGGTTTTTAGTCTTTAGCGCAAAATTGCAATTTGACTTGAGCAAAATTAGCTTACGTTTACATTACTTTACATTTTACAGTAGCTGTAATGTAGCTCAAATTACAGAAATTCGCTGAGAAAATAAATATTTCAGTAGGTTCAGCAGCTTTGAAGCTCATATCGTAAGCAAAACACTAGAGAATTGATAAGCATTGCAAGAAAAAACTTTACTACATTTTTTACTTTTGATGTTTCTCCGAGATAAGCGGAAGAAGATAAAATATGCTTTCGTTTCTTATTTCTATTTGGATCAGAAACTCTAAATACATCTTTTTCAAAGTAGTAATTTATTATAGCGTAATTATACTATTTTACAAGGAATAAGAACATGTGAAGATTTTAATAGAGTTCAAATAGGAATACGGTGTGGGCAATGCCTTGAAATATTGAACCTTCAATGGAAAAAATAACTTTATTTAAACATTTAAGTATTGAAGGATCGAATTTCCGAAATGATGCCACCTATTTTTTTGGTCAAAGTCAACAGTTGCAGTAAGAAAAATGATAGGGGTTTAATTGTCAAAGTTTATTTAGACTGAACGAGTGCCATCCCATCCCCTGAGGCTACGGCCTAGAAAAATATGATAGGTTGATGAGACCAATAGATTCGCTTATGAAAAATGAGGATGAGGAAGGCGGAATAGGACAGTCTTTCATGATATTTTATAGCATTTTGATAAACTAGTAGCACCACGACCAACTATAAGTCTTACGCAATTTAAGATAAAAATACAATAAAAATTCAGCTTCAGAATCTGGCTCGATATTTCACATTTCTAACGTCATAATTACATAGGCTATTGCAAAGCTTCTGCTCTCTTGTAGTCTTGTAGCACGTGGCCTAGTGCTTATCTTTCACTCAACCTGAACTCTATATAAAATGTATGTTTTAATAGTTTTTATACCACAAACAATACTAATAATTCATAATTAAATTTTATTGTACACTATATAACTCGTCTAGAAAATTACTCTAATTTGAAAATCCTAAAAACTTTCGCGTTTTTTTTTGGATTGATGCAGCCGCCCATGTCATTAAATTCGTAGATACGGTTTAAATCTGCATTTTATTTAGTAAATAATCTTTACACTGCCTTTAAAACTGCAGATGCATTTTTCTAAAAATTTAGAATAGGTGAGTGCGTAAGTAAATCATTTTTTTGTGAGATGTACCGTTTCCCTAAATTAAACTTGCTTGTGGCTAATGACACATGTTGCTTGTGTGCTTAAAGGCCATGCATGATAATTAGCATATGCTAAAATACGGAGCGTATAACAAAGCTCAAAAAATTTATTGTATTTAGTGGGTATACAACTTGCCAAGCATTTACCTCATATTTGCATTTTGCAAAAATGCATTACAAATGAAATGAAAATTTGTGACAGATTCATTGTTTCGCACATTTATTTGCGAAAGAGATGACAGGAGATTTGAAGTGAAACCGGCTTCAGTTTAAGACTTTCCTTTTTTTCCAACAGCTGCAGTGCGTCTTTGGGGTGCACTGCATACGTCAAAGTAATTTGCATGATTTCAGTGGATTGTGTAAGCTTTTTTGAAGAATAGATAAGAGAGGGAAACAATGGATTAGACTAGGTGACATTGTTTTGTTCCTTGAAGAGTTGAAGATGTAGAAAAATGTTTTGCATCTCCCCATCTTCTCTGCAGATCATGGTACAAGGTACAACTGAAGCATTTCGTAAACAAATTTTGATTCATCTCAAAATTTTAAAATTGTACTGACAATGAGCTCTAATTTTTGGCTCTGCGTAATGCACCCATTTGTCATTTTATTATTCATCTCATCTCCTCATTTCTTCAAAGTCATAATTAGTTGTGCAAAGTACAAGGATCTTTCTGAGATGGAGTCCAACTCTCAGTCTGAAGACTAGACGCTCGTGCCTTATTGCTCCAAGCTAGTACTAATGCCAGCTTGGCCCATATTTCACATATTCTGCGCTAAAACCATTATTGATTTCGTAATAACAGAATGGATTATTTCAATGTCTTCATTCTCGATTCGATCAGAATCTCAAGTTTAGCTGATTAAATTGCTTTCAAGAAGGTAACAAAATAATGTACCGCATATGAATAAAAATAGAGCATAATTTGTCTTTTAGGTCAAGACTGATCTAAAATAACCTTTGTTTCGATACATATTCACGCCCCCTCACACTTCATCTCAATTCTGAATAAAAACTTAATTTCCCTTTCAAGAAGATTCAGGAATGCATGAACTGATTGACAAGATTTAAACATGATGAATGAATGACATAGGTAAAAATAAAGAAAATGTGAAATCGAAATTTAGGAAAATAGGCACGATCTACCTTTCTATAGGATTGTGTACAATTTCCGCTAAACATTTATCAGCACTTTTCTTTTATCATGTTTTCAGTTTTCCCTTAATCCTCTCGTGAGCAATTTTGCATTCTACAGGACCAACAATCAGTATGGCTCAGTTTGAATAAGGAAAAA
>JAANSQ010001499.1:0-14924 GCA_036850885.1 Lepidocyrtinus dapeste
TCCTTTGTTCAACGCTATGTTCAGGACTCCTTCAAAAGGGATTACAAAGGAACGGTAGGAGTTGACTTTGCACTGAAGGTCTTTAAATGGTCAGAAAACCAAACGATAAGGTTACAACTTTGGGATATTGCAGGTATTAATTGTGAAGTATTAATTTAAAGTGATTATTGATTATATTCAAAGGAATTAACTAGCTCTTAAAATGACAGTTTAATTTTTAAAATATTTATTGTCATTCCAGGACAAGAAAGATTCACTTGGATGACTAGAGTATATTACAAGGACGCTCATGGTTGCATTATAATGTTCGACCTAACGAATAGGAACTCATTTCAAAATACCATAAAATGGAAGAAAGACGTAGATTCGAAATGTATGCTTCCTGATGGTAATCCAATACCATGTATGCTTCTTGCCAATAAGGTCCGAATTCATAATTTCGTCAAACTAAACTCATATTAATAATTTCGTCAAACTCATTAATAATTTCCTTTTTTACTCAAAACACTTATTTTTGTGCTCGCCAGTGTGACCTAACCAACAGACAGGTAGACCAAATGGAAATTGAGAACTTTTACAAGGAAAATAATTTCATAGGATGGACGGAAACGTCTGCAAAAGAGGGCTTAATGGTAAATGACTCCATGAGGTAAGCTTTAGTAAAAAAAATAACTTCTTAATTCATCTCGTATTGTATGGTAGGCAACCCTTATGAAATTTTAGTAACAGTAACACACCTGGAATTTACTTCCTTTGCAGATTTTTGGTGGAGGTAATGCTCCGCCAAAGTGGTAGCAACGGGTTCACAAATGGTGCCAATGGAGACCGTCTTAATTTAAAATCTGGTGTACCCGCCAGTAGTTCATGTAGCTGTTAAATAGTTCAATGATTCCACTGTGGTATTTTGCAGTAGACTTACGATTAGTGTCGTATAACGTTTCATAGGCGTTTGCCACCAGACAGGGTAGATTTATTCTAGTATTATTCAATATCATTGACTAGGTAAGAATAGTTTAGTAATGCAAACAGGGTTCTTCGTAACGCTACGTTGTACAAATTTCGCCTTTTAACTCGAAAAAGTTTGTTTATTTCGAAATCTTCATTCAACAACTAGTTTACAATTTTTTTGACTCCATAAATTGACAATAAGACTAGTGCCCGACGTAACTAAAAACAACGTAATCATGTGATACAACCAAAGTATCGTGAGTTTTTCCTCAATGTTCCTCGTTGTCCGATGCTTTGAAATAATTTTTATTGTCTTAAACATCCACATATTCCATTAAAATAAGTAAACTCTACATAGTCTTTAGTATTAATCATAGGAAAAATTTTTTAGCAAAAAATCTCCATTCATATATATGTTCTCTCGTTTGTTTAAATTTTTCAAAATTCTTTCGACTTAATTAAATTTAATGTATCTTACAATAAACTCCATTCAATATCGTATAATTGTTTTCTTATATCAAAATATAAATTGCTAGGAAACAGTGAAACACATGTAAATAATTTGGCAGTCATTCGTGCCTTAACAGCTTCCGTGACTATAAGTCACTGTTAGATTTCTCATGAAATAAACAATAAATCGTCAGCATTTAACGAACGTACTTAATAGAGTAAATGTACCAAACCATGACGTCATCATAAACACACATTTGTACGTAAATTTACTTACGTAAGCAGATCTGATCTCTTCATATCTTAAAAAGAAGTCTCTTCTTGAAAGCCTGTTTTACTATTCCATGTCAGCATCATTAAAAAACACTCCTGACTGGCAGTACTTATCAGGAGCTTTAAAAAGCCTTTCCTCTTTTACAACTTCATCATCAGACTCTTCAGATGGGTCATCGTGGTCGAAATTCTCACAAATTGCCAATCCTTGAGGAATATACTGAGGGCTTAGTTCCTCCTCACTTTCAGCCTCTTCCACATAATCCGGATTTGGTTTCAGCCACTTAGGCTTAAATGTTTTATCGTCTAAAAGTCTAATCCAGGGTTCAGCGTGGACATTCCTTTTCTTAAAGGTTATTTTCACCACCTGACCTGTGACAACCTTTTCATAATCCCGAAGCACTTTCCCAAATAATTGCAAATAGAATCCATACCCATTTGGCGTTTGAGTTTGATAGAAGATTATTCTTGAGTCAGATCCCAAACTGAGTGTATCCTCTTTAACGTCTGGTAACAACACCTTGAAAATTATTTCCGTTTGAGTTTGATGCCAAAGGACGGTGGGATGTAAAAGCCCATTGTTAATGGACCTTATGAAGCTTGGCATGTCTGAAGGGTCTGCATTTATTACTTTGTTAGTTTCACACGAATTTAGATTTTCTTCATTGTCAGCAGCTTCTTGTTTCAAAGAAACACTGGGCTTCTCATTGGACAAAGCAATGTTCTGAAGTTGCTCTTTTACTTCTCTCAGTCTCTCGTTCGTTTTGTTAACAAACTCGTCGAACAAGCCGCCTGCGTTTTGAGACGAGATTGTACCATCAAAATCCAAATTGACGTCGAATTTTTCATACAGTTTGTCCATGTCATCCTCTTCCTCATCGTCAGTGTCAAACTCTAACTCATTCACGTTTACTGACGAGTAACTTTCTTGATTGAGTAGAGCTACAACGTCCGACATATCCTGTACAATAACAGCACTTTCCTTGGACACCAAAGTATCTCCAAGCTCTTCCTGATCAAGGACCGCTACTGCTACGTAATATCGACAAGGCACGGACTCTTCCTCTTCACAGTCATCTAGAACCTGATGTAGATGGAGGCATAATTTTATAGAGAAAATAGTTGTTAAAAACTCAAATTGTTGTAACATTAATAATTAGGCAAATTTCCTCTGGAAAAAGCTTACAGCAACATTTAAATTAACGCCATTTTCATCTGGTAAGAGCAAGTCCAAAAAGGTGTTTTTCTCGGAATCATTCCATTCCTGTCGATCCTCAGAAGGCACAACGTGGTTTAAACAAAATCCAATGCATTGCATTGGGAGTTGGTGCACAAATTTTTTCAGGATTGGTAAAATCTTGGGCTCTTTCAAGTGCCAAAGAGTCTCTCCGAAATCAGTCAAAAAGACATCAAACTCATATGAATTTTCAATCTTCCGCTTATTCAGAATAAAACCTCGTACCCATCTATGAAAAAGTCATTTGTATTGGTTAAATAAATTACGAAAATATACAAGTTGAAAAATCGATAAGTAAAATTTTCCTTTTTATATCGTACCTTGAAGTGTCTGTCTTCACTGCAACAATACTCTGGACTGGAATCGCTTCGTAAAATCCAGGTCCACAATGTGCGCCCTTAGCCCAAACACTAAGATCCGCTTCTAGATTTTTTATGAGCTGAGTATGCTTCGTCATAACTCCAAAGAACAGCCAGGGCTCATAAGCATAAGTGACCTTGACGCTAACCTTGTTCACGAGATCAAACGAACTTGCATCAACGTGGGCCCATTGAATTGGATCATTTGC
Organism: Lepidocyrtinus dapeste; assembly: GCA_036850885.1. Lineage (NCBI taxonomy): Eukaryota > Metazoa > Arthropoda > Collembola > Entomobryomorpha > Entomobryidae > Lepidocyrtinus > Lepidocyrtinus dapeste. Next base: position 3,477 of record JAANSQ010001499.1, read on the forward strand.
CATGTGATACCCTTCCAGTTGAATATCTAGAGCGGGAAGAAAACACAGTTTGCCAAGAGTTTTCATCTCAACTTCTCATCATCAAACAACCGCACCTTTTAAATTCTCTTCGAGTGAGGTTTCGGGTACTTTATCAAGTCCACTCAATTTTCGGATGGAATCACTCAGAGTAGAAAGATGTAAACCGTTACTGAGCGCAGCCCTAGACTCTAGAAGCTGAGAACGAAGGGATATTTTATCATGGTCTCTTGATATCATAGGGTTTATCCATATTGTATTTCTCAGGGAGAACCAGATCTAAAAACACACATTATGCATGATTTCTACAAGGGACTTAACTTTGAGAATAAGAAAGTTAGAACGCAACTATGTTACCTTTCCGATAAATTCTTTTCGCCTGGAGACAAGATGTTTCGCATTAGAAATCTGCAGAGAGCTGTAATTCATACCTTTGGTGTTGGGACGAATATTACCTAGTATTATGGATACGATATGAGATGGCCACTCAGAGAATGGACGGCCTAAAAGAAACAAATCAAAGCCCGACACATCTTGTGTAATTGCCGAATCTAGGCACTGGACGCGGACCATGTCCATAATGGCTAGTCGCTCCTGTTTGTCTTTTCCCGAGAGGTTTCTCAGAATCTTTACTCTCCTGTATTGATCGCCAAATTTACAAGCGTAAAGTCCTCCTAACTCGATTGATTGCGGGAAGCATCTGAAACATACGTGGGAATCTTTAAGGCTGGTAAAACACAACACGATACATTTACACCTATTTAGGAAACGTATGCAATACGTACCGATTGTTCGTCTGGTCATAAAACTCTTTCATCAATTTTTCCCGAACCGAACGCTCTTGCTCGAACGATTTAGTAAGAACCCTTGACCCTCCTTCAAGAGTATAATGACGTAACAAGAGGCCTCGATATAAACTAGGGCTGGTACACTCGAGAATGTAAAACTCTAACTGAAATCCAGGTAAAACCAAACAGTTATTTATTAAAAGTACAAAGTTTATCAGTAATTTGTACCGTTATTTTGAGCTGTTAAACAAATAGACAAACCTCGCCAGAGCGTGGTACTAATGGAGAACTTTCAATTTCCTTCTCTTGGTAATAGTGCCGTTGAAAGCATGTAATTTCATCACTTTTGCAAAACCCAAACAGTTTGAAGTTCTCACAAAGCGTTGACGATGATACAGCCTTTTCGTGAAGCTAACCATAAGTTAACGTATGTTACACTTTGTCTCAGCAAGAAACGTACTATGTATAATTGTATTTTTTGGCAATCAAAATTAAGGTAAACCAACTGGCGCATTTCGTCATCAATGGGTGCCGTCGCCCTATTTTAGACTTAATATCGTCAATGGTTCACCTCAAACGTACCCCTTTTCCGATAGACTCCAATCCGCTGTCAAGTTCAACTCGATCTAGTTTCATCATGAATCTGTACAAGGGCAGGAAATTGGATTCGTTCCCTGTCATCATGTAATTAACCACGAGCTCCTTAAAAGGCAAACCCAAACATCATTACCCGATTAACTTTATTGGCTAGTTTTACACAATTTGAATTCGCTTCATTAGTAAGTACCTTCTTTTCTAAGATACGCTCCTCGAAATTGACTCTCGGCAATGACTGCCACAGGTACCACAGTCTGAAGCGTTGATTAACAGTGCTGTCATAATTAAAGACAACAGTCCAACTGTTAAACTTAATTTTTCCAAGCATGTCATCCGTCACAACCGAAATAGTTCCTGCTGCCAAAGTTTTTCCTAAAAATTAATAGGCAAAAAATATAAGCACAATAACTTAATATACTGGGTATTCATAATTATTCTAATTTAAAATTGGTAGCGTCAATGAATTCTTTACCGTCAGAGAACATTTTGACTTTCATGCCCGACGCTGAGCATGTGTTGATGATCTTCTGAGCTACTTCGAACGAACTGCATGATACAACCAAACTTCCAGAATTTTTCTTGTTGTATTCCTTAAGAATCCCTAAGATAATATTGACGAAACGAATGTTCGAAATTTGTATTTACGCCGCCTGCCCTACTTCTATAATACAAGGCAAATAACTGACTGATTGTGACTAGATTTATATAGCTTACCAACCGCATCCTGCATTCTAGTTTCCTCCGTAACTAGGTTAACCTTCCACAAGATATCCCCGACGCGGATTATTTCTCTCAAGACATCGATGTATAGACAAACATCATCTCTTATCTTCAATAGATTCGTGTACAGCTTTTCCAAGTTTGAAGTCCAACTATTCGCCGTTATCACGATCTGCACCGGTGACGTTTGGCATGTTCGACGAAAATTCATCGCAACTTCTAGAATATCATTCATCGAGTTCCATTCTGCGCTATCGTACGTATCAGTTTCCTCGAAAACGAGAAAAGTTAATCTAGAAAGTTAAAAATAGTTCATTGAATCCTGAAGCAAATGAATTATAATCAAACCATAAATCACCAGAACTCAATCAACCAACTGCGTTAGTAGAATTATAATACTATTGAGATACGTACACTGTTTCCATAAATCTTAAATGAACATAATTTTTTAGGATTTATGAACACAATTTTTTACCTTTCAAAAAGAAGTCTACCGTGGTCAGCGTTATTTCGAATATTTTCTACGGAGACTATATCAGTCACAAAAATATCAGCGAGTTTTTCCTCGTCCTCAATCACGTCAGAGTACTGAACTTGAATCGGTGGGAAAACTTTTCCATGTAGCAAGGATTGAAGTTTTGTTTCCAAATACAATCCAGATGTTTCCGACCCTGTTATGATTACCATTGTTGCTCCACTGGCGGTGGACTAAACAGCCAAACTAATGTTAAGAGGAATAATCTAGACTCCAATTTGAGCCTGTGCTCATGTTGTATCAACTTACAGCATCATCCCTGACCTTCATAAGTTCTCTCTGGTTCCCCAGCACTGGCAGGATGTACGCCAACGCTCGCATCCATTTGTTTGCTTGAAAATCATCTTTTGCAACGATGATACTGTCAGAACCTTCCAACATATTAGGCCCGACGTTGGCCTGGAGGCTAGTCAACTTACGATCAGCCACATCCTACAAGTAAAAAGTATTGTGGCATTAGTATTTAGCAAATAGACAACACTAGTTCAATTAAGTTCTATATTTAGGTAATTCCAAAGAACCTTATACAAGGAGGGTGGTAATTTGAAGTCATCAAGTTTTGTGAACGGTTGTCTGCTGTATTTACAGGCAGTGTAAATAAGGTCAGGCGTATTCATTATTATAAGTCACTTGTTACTTCCACCTGGATGGAGGTATGGAAAGTTTTGACTTTAAAATTTATTAGTTTGGTGAATTAATCATCTTAGAGAATAAATTAAACAAAGATAATTGTAATTTATCAGAAAATGTTAGATGTTACTTACTTTTGCAGAAAATAAAATAGGCTGCCGAAATCTAGCTACCAACTTGGGCTTCTGGAATAACAAATCTTCAAAGTCACGAGCTGATAATACAAAAGCTCCAAAATTATAAATGTAATAAAGGGACTTTACCTTTACCTTGTTTAGTTAAACTTTTAAAAAAATAATTACTAGTCACTAGTGAATGTCTTCAAATATGCTATAGTCTTTAACTTTAATTAACGGATAGACTCAAAAATTACGCAACAAAAACTTGATTGTTTTAGAGTCATGAGGCATCATTGGAAATTGTAAACAACTATCTTCCACTCAGAATTACTGATTTTAAAACATTAGACGTTAATTATTATACATAAAATCAAGTTTTCTAGATTTGGCCGGAGCCATGCCGGCTTTACTTCTAACAACTAACACTAACAAACTTCAAACAAATCCAGTTTTCCCCTTAAGGAACAGGCAATGTATGAATGGCGCTTTAATATTTGCCCGGTCAAGCTTCTTTTAAATGATAAGAGATCTTGGAAACCCAATCACAAAATAATCTGATGACAAAATTTGTATAATTTAGATAATTTCTAGTAAGGTTCACTGCCAATGGAATGGAATTCTACTGTCTGCTTCTGTCTCTGTGCAAAGTTCTCTTTCTTCATTACATCACTACTTTAGAATACATAATCACGTAGCAGATCAAGCAACTCACTTTGGTAAGCGCCAAAAATGCTGTCTTGTTTTGTTGTTATCGAGGGGAAACTTGAAACAAAAGTTAACCGCTCGCTGTGCCATCTGAGATAAGTTAGTTTGGTGCTTTGAATTTTAATTTAACACACGTGTTTATTTGTCCATTCCGTTTTTGCAGGCAGTTGAATCAGACAGGACAGAAGTTTTGCTAAAAGTTGGAGTAATGTCTTCCTAGAAAGATCGAAAGTGTATTCATTCAAAGTTGCAGACATATTTGGTCTGTGCTGAGTGATTCATCAACAATTTAAATTAGTTTAAACAAGGCAGTTTTGGACAAGTCAGCTACAGTTGAAGGAAGATATTTTGACAAGAACTACTAGAATTAGAAGAAACGTATAAATTATGGCGGAATCAAGAACAAAGTCGGAGGAAATCTTCCAACCGATTGATGCCGACAATGAAGTTACAGAAATTGACAGTTTATGTGTGAGTTGTCAGGAACAGGTATGAAACAAGTTAAAACTTATAAAAATTTTAGATTCATTTTTCATTCGAGTTATTCCTGAAGTAGATTTTCTTTGGGTTAAAGTTTATTTCAAAATATGTTTTTAGGGAGTTACGAAGCTTTTACTTACGAAAATCCCATTCTTCAGGGATGTTATTGTGTCGTCATTTGACTGCCCCCATTGTCATTACAAGAATTCTGAACTGAGCTCAGCCATGGAAATTGGTGTAAACGGGTTGGAGTATGTACTACATGTCGAAGACCGCTTGGATATGAATCGTCTAGTAGTGAAATCAGAAAATGCTGCTATAAATGTACCCGAACTTGATCTGCAAATTTATCCGAGAACTCACAAGGGGGAAGTGACCACTGTCGAGGGTATTCTTAACCGTGTGAAGACCGGCTTGTCTCAAGACCAAACGCGAAGGAAAGAAGAGCATCCTGAATTAAACGAAAAGATTGAAGATTTCATAAAAAAGATTGATGATTGTCTTGGTCTGAAAAATAAATTTACATTGGTAAGGTGGAAAGATTCTCGGGATGGTTAGCCAAAATTGTTTAATAGGAGTAATGTCAACTTTTGGATTGCAGAACATACGAGATATAAGTGGAAACAGTTTCGTTGCTAATAGACCTGACGTCCTGGCCATCGCTGATGATCCCTACCTTACTGTCAAGAAATTTACGCGTACTAGAGCTGAAGATGGAATGTTAGGCCTCACTGGAACCTACGCGATTGAAGAAGAGCCAGTCACTGATGATTCTAACCCTAATTTTAATGAAGAGGTGCTCAAGCTTCCAACCGATTGTCCTGAATGTGGAACTCCATGCTTGACGAAAATGAAGGTCACAGACATTCCACTTTTCAAGCAAGTCATTATCATGGCTACGGATTGCGATAAATGTGGCCATAGGACGAACGAAGTGAAACCGGGAGGAGGATGTGAGCTCTTGGGAACAAAAGTTACCCTTAAAGTAAAAACTAAAGACGACTTTAGCCGGGATGTCCTCAAGGTGAAATAATTGTTGCTTCTATTCTTGTTGATTCGTCACTTTTCGCCAAGTTTAAGTTGCCCTTAACCAGATTTGTTTCTACTCCGCGTTTCAGTCTGATTCTTGCCACGTTTCTATACCTGAGCTGGAGCTAGAAGCTGGAAGTGGTACAATCGTCGGCAAGTTTACTACTATTGAAGGTAAACCATAAATTATGTTTCCCAGCGTAAAGGAATCTATATGAATCACCTCCACTGTATCATAGTTCTAAACTTATTATCTGTTTTGAATGTAAAGGCCTGCTTTTGGATATCAAGAAACAACTCTCTGATGAAAATCCTCTTGTTGGAGGTGATAGTGTGGATCCAACCATGAAGAAAAAGATGACAAAGTTTTGTTCCGAGTTGGATGACCTGTTGAATTTAAAACGGGAGTTTACTATCGTCTTGGATGATCCAGCTGGAAATTGTTGGATACAAGTAGGGACCATAAAGTTTTAAACGAGAGAAGCATAATAACAAATTCTTCACTTAATATATTTCATGCCAATTTTAGAATATACACGATCCTGATGAAGATCCAGAAATGAAAATAGAAAAATATAAAAGGACCTTTGAGCAAGATGAAGAGCTGGGCCTGAATGACATCAATGTCGGAGACCAATAAAAACCCCAAGAACTATTTTTGTTAATATGCCCAAGTAATCCTATTGGGAAACGGGGATGCTTATATAGCACGGGTTCTGTTGCGGATCGTGATGGTTGTTTAAAGTTAAACTAGATTAGCGATATCTCTGATTCAGGATTCCCGTTTGGCCCTGGATTTGCATTATCGTTTCATAATTGGGACATGATAGAAGTGTAGTAAACCAAAAATTTCTTAGTTTGTGGTTTAAAAAAATGAAACGTGGATTGACTTTACTAAATACTAAATAGTTTGACTGGTGAACCTTATGAATTATTAAAAAAATTAAGGAGACTTTTAAGTTTACTCTTAATAGAGCTAAATTTCTAATCGTGTTCTCGAAACATGGCATATTCGTACTTTAAATATTTTTTTCATTTGAATTATATTAATAATATAAACTGTAATTCTGCTTGAATTTTTTAACATTTGTTCTGCAAGTAAGGCTTTTTTACTGGTTGGTCGTATCATCTTTTAGATTGGAATATTCAATATTGGAGGAGGAGTTTTATTCGGGCATGTATCATTTTACAATTTATTTTTATTTCGAGCAAATTATTCAAACTCATTCAAGCATGTATTCGTGATGTACATTGAGTTTATATTATAAAAAACCTTGGCAAATCCCTAAGCGAATCTTAGAGGGAATATCAGCAACTTTATGTAATTACACTCAATGAGGAAAGTTTTATGTATCATACTCTAAACGAAATTTTGGAGGGAAAGGACGTATATGTATCTAAGCTTTTGATATGTCAAGGTTTTTTTAAATGATATATTCACTGTATGCAATAAGCAATTTTAATATTATGTTACTTGTTAAGATTATTCTTATACAAACTTGATATTTTTGTAAAACAAGAAAAAAGCTCACAATCAGTGTTACTCTACGATCACAATTTTTGGCATTAGGTTTAAGAAATTTTTGCTGTTCAGATAAATGATTGATGACGTGATAACTTATCTAATTAATCTATATAAATAATGACCAGGTCAGCTCCTCAAGATTTTATCCCCGGCTTTCCAACAACATCTTCACATAGTTTCTCACAAGCTTCGATAACCTTAGGCTTTATGTTATACTGATCAGGTATCCGTTTTTTGATTCCTTTGCTACGAACGTAGTAACTGCAATGAAATAAAATCCTATAATGTTTCACGATGAACTAAAGGCTGTAAATTAAAAGTAACATTTACTCACTGAAACTCTTCAAAGAAATTGTTCCGCATAAAGTGTAAAATCCTTTTATCGTGCCTAGCCAAATTCCTCAAATTCCAGACTTGTCGGTAGAGCATAATTGTTTCGGAAGCGGTCAATGGATCTCGAGTTGACCACAGAATGTTTATTATTTGGGTTACGCTTAAACGAATGAAAAGTTCCTGGCGAAACGTAAATTATTCAAAAATAATTTGGTAGAGGTTACACCATATTTTGGTAGGCTAAATTAGCCAGAAAAGGATGGCTCTATTTACCAGATTGGTTTGTCGAATGCCTCCAGTCACGAGGGTTCTTTCTAGTAGCGCCGGGAGGAAATGTGAGATTGCGATTATTTCGAAAAGTAAAGCTGTAGAGGCATTGTGAGCGGTGCAAATTAACCTTGCCATCTGAAATGACAAAAATATTAGGATAAATGAGTGTAGATTGTGATCAAGTAATCAAGTCTTTAAATGTTTGCTGGAAGAGTCATAACACTCCGTTGCATACTTTTGCTGCCTGTTCCTCTGAAAGCATAAGCCATGGAGGTTGTGCCACCCTTTGTGATTCTGTGACGGCATGAAAGCTTCCAGGACTTGCGAACACTTCAGAACTTGGTAAAATGGGACACTTTAGAATAGACGAGACTAGCTTCTTAGTGACGTCCAGTATTGTCAGCTTGAGGTCCCACATATCAGTCTCCCACTCGTCTAAATTTTCATTTCGGAACGTCATATCGTTCTTTTGAGTTACGCTCTCGGCCTCTTTGAACCATGAAATGTTGCATGCTTCATAAAGTGTCCGAAATATATCCAGAAGGATGGCATAAATTGCTAGCTTATCAAAATATGTGTCTTGAAAATCGATTGAATTTTCCTTGCAGGTTAAGCCGATTGGCTCAAAACATGCTGCTATTGCATTGATTAGTCCAGAAATTATCTCCACGTTCTGTGTGACAAAAAATATATAACCAATTTCATTAGGTACACTAACTAGCAATGTACTGTATATAATTTTGAATAAAATTGATCTGATTACCTTCCAGCACAAGTATTTGAGCTGCTCATACCTCATTAAGCATTTATGTAAAAATACTACTCTTCGAAGTAACGAATTATAATCGAATCGCAGATTTTTTGACACTTTACGATCATCCTTATTACGGCCAGGCCCCATTTCTTCCAGGTAATTCCAGTCTTGAGCAATACGAGCTACTACTTTTTCAGCTGCCCTCAAGCTTTTATTCAATACAAAAGTCTGACTTTCCAACGTACTGTTTTCCGTGTTTTTCTGAGGAGTATCAATTTAAACATGAAATTCAGTGAAGGGGAAAATAAGATTTGATTGATGCTTCAATTATTAAGAGTAGAGGGTAAGGCAAGCCTGTATAAAATTTATGTGAAATAACATATTTAAAAAGAAATGAAATTTGCCCCACCTAGAGATTTTTTTGCCTTTGTTATCCCAAGAAAATTAAGTAGTAAAAAAATACATAAGCATCTATTTTATGGAGTTTACTCTTTCATCAAAACTCTTGTGAGGCGCTAACATTGGTGAAAGTGTGGTGAAATACTTTCCTCTTTAGACCACCGCGAAAAGAAAGTTACATTATTCTGTGTAGGTTTGGCCATGAAATGTTCTTCCGTTTTCAAAGAATCGATAGTTCACAAAAGAACAAACTGGAGTTTTTGGTTCTTTTGTTGTGCTCAAGACACAAATCTAATACTTTTTGCACTTATTTTAGCGGCTTGTTTATGAATCTTTTCGCAGGCCATTTAGCCTGACCTTCAGCTTGGAGTCGAGGACAAAGTTCTCATCAAAGTCGAAAAATCGTATCAATTTCTCAGCATAAACTCATTCACTACCGTATTTACTGAAAGCCCTTAAAATAAGCTGGAAAATAATTTTTGAAAAAATATGTCAAACGGCAAACCGTCCATGAATGGGATATGACTTGCCATTTGCTGACGATTCCATACAAGTGAAAGCTCATTCAGAAATTCTGAATCACGTTGATAAAAGTACAAATGCAAATTCTCCATCCTTTCCGTTGACTTTTTCGTCCCCTTTTTTACAGATTTGTCCTCATTCTCTTTGTTTTTCTTGCTTTCTCTTTCTTCACTAGACTCTTCAGTTTCGTTGACTGTTGAATTGTTAGAACTCTGCTTCTTTCGAGACACTTTCTCGTTATTTCGCCTTCTTCTAATATTCATCAGATTTACGCGTGGCCCTGAATAAAAAAATGAAACAGAAGAACTTTCATCTCAGGCATTTTTTTTCATTTTCATTTGATTCATAAAATATCTGGTTAAATATTTATTTACCTTCTGTTAATGTCTGATCTACTAATTGTTTTTTTGAGTTAACTGACGCTAAACTCACAGAAAAGATTTTACGAGTGGGATTACTTTCGTTTTTAAAGTTATGTATTGAGTTCATCTCCATCATTAGTTTTTTCTGGCGTTCATCTATCAAACTCCGTTGTTCCGTGGAATTCATTGAATTCCAGTCGTTAAAAGTTAATTCAGGTGAATTATCTCTGAGACTCGAAGTAGATGTAAATGGCGATTCCCTTATTTGTCCATCCATTCTCAAATCTAAGGGGAACTTATTGTTTCCCGTGTAATTTTGTGAATAATTATCCAACGCTCGAAGCCAAGCATAACCATTTCCATTGTCCAGCTTCATGGTTAACTCATAGGCACTAAGAATGAAGGATGATTTGAAGGACTCATCTATAAATGAAGGTACAGGTGACACGGAGACATCTGAATAGTTGGAGTTAGTTACTGAAAGATCTGTGTGGCTTGAATGATGTCTTTGTCGCTCGTCCAAGGACAAGTTTAGAGTTGAGTTTGGCAAGGTTAAATTGACATCGCTTGGGCTATCGTTACCATTAATTTCCGTATCCTTCTTTGAGCTTTTACTTGTGATGTTCTGGTCTTTTTTGTTTTTCCAATTTTCGTACACGATAGAAATATGCTGGCAAATGTAAGCGTTGTTATTCTTTCCTTTTACCGGAGAGTGACGATCTGCAATCTAATAGCAAAAGTTGTTTCAGTTATGCCAGTTTACAATTAATAAGATGCACATTGTCCCAATTTTCAAGAATGGGCCGCAATATTTCCGTTTGTGTGACCCACTAACCCGGGAACAGAACAGGATAACCGATTGACTATAAATTTAGCATGAGTGAACTTCTGATATATAAGTACTTCATGATCGCAATTTAGAACGTGTCTCTATTTCGATCGTATAATAATAATATTAATCTCTATCCAGTTCATAAATGCCATTCTTCAAGAATGTTAAAAAGAAAGTCGCCTCGAAAAGTAAGAAAAATTTTAGAACTTTGTTATAAAAATGGAATGAGAGGCAACAAAATTATTAAAATTTTGATATCCATACCTCTCATTTAATGTTCCATTTCCTCCCCAAAGTATGAATACGATTAGTAAAATTTATTATGTTTTTATGATTAGAAGCGTTCAATGCCAAGGTGAAACTAGAAATAAGCTGTGAAACACCGAAATTCAAGCTAACAGAATTCACTTTGCGAGGAAAAGTTTTGAAAACATGAAAGAAGTTTTCTCAGGTGCATAATAACGCTACAATACAATGCCTACTCCCTTAATGCTGTGCGACCATTAATCATTGCATGGTTTCGCTGCTACAGTAAAAGTAGTCGTAGAATGATCAGGTATTTCGTCAATTTATCATGCACGGTTTGAGTAAATGACGAACACCATGCATAATTTAACTTGAATTTTCTCATATTTTTGGATTTAATTTCGCCTGTTTTTGTATACGTCCTTACAATACGCTAAAATGTTCCCTAATTTTGAAGAAATAATAAGAATTATAATAATAATAAGAATTCTAATTACTCTTTATAAATACTTTATTTCTTTAACGCTTATGTACTTGTTTATAAGTGTTCATTGTAAAGGATGAGCACAAAGCATGAGGAAGAT